>OMOT01040685.1:0-12336 GCA_900312575.1 Acanthochaenus luetkenii | reverse complement strand
GTCCCCTGCCGCCAAAATATCCTCCTCCTCCAGAACCTCCTCCACCAGAACCTCCTCTGAAGCCTCCACCAGAACGACCACCGCCTCCTCCTGACTTGCCGGCCTGGTCCACACGGATTTGCCTACCATCGAGAGACTACAGAAAAGGAAAAATGCAGGGAGAACATATACACAGGGTTTGTATTAGACGTTAGACAAGTATAATTTTTTAGAATTAAATTATACAAACCAAATACAATTATCCAACAGAAATTTCTTGCAGGCCTTTTGGTTTTCAGTTGGCCATGAACAATTAAAGAAAGAAGCTAAATCATCAATAAGGTCAGAAACTGGCGTTTGCTAAATTATCTATTTTTGCCGTGATCATCAGTGTTCCGCTGCTACATCGATCTGGTGAAAAACTAGCTGTCTTCGTGTGCTCCTTGTAAGCTTGTACTTACGAGTGTCACAATTGTATCATGAGTGTTGTGTATTCAAATACTAATGAGTCAAAAATAACAACTGACCCTGAAACAAATTACAATATTCACATTCACAGCTAATGTCGGTCAACATTTTTGTGTGTGGTGGAAACGAGCCGTTTACTAATCAAATAAGGCAAATTTGATCAACAAATCTCAATATCACAACAACAAACCAATTATATATAAAGGAGAAGTAAAAATACAAAGCTTACTTATACATTAAGTTTGATATAAATAAAAACTACAAAAATGTAATCCAAAAAAGTTTGCCAACGTATGCATGTATATATATATAAATTATAATCAATTTCAATCAGAGCACTGATCACGATTTTCTCAGCTCGTGAAAATGTATAATTCTGGGTGGCATTAACAGCCATTGCCAACCTTTCCTCCATTTTCTTTTTTACGGAGGTTACCGCATGGGTGTATTATATAATTGATGAGGTATAGTAAAATGGCGGCCCAGTCCCAACAACAAAATCTGCTCCCTCGGCGCCTGGCCCACGACAACATGTATTGGCTCAGTGCACGGACAGAAAAGCTTTGATATCGCTATTGGTGGCATTTAAAACATGGACCTAGTGTCATTTTGAACATGTGCAATGACATGGGGAACATTCTGCGTTTTACAGGCGTTTCTTCTCTAATGTATCTCTATGGGGGTCTTGTTGAACTCTATGGCGTCACGTGACCCGCAGTTCCGAGCTTAGCCACTACGCTAAATTCTCCACCAGGCGTTGTTCACGAAGGCTCGACCTAAAGGCTGATTCAAGACCTTGTATTTCCAGCCAATTGGCAAGCAGAGCAAATAAAGACGTACCCACCGTCGCTTTTCTGCTCGAAGCGCACCGCGTCATTTTTCAACATGGAGCGCACCATGCGCTTCCTCAAAATGTGGCGCGACGAGCGAACAAACGCACGAGGCGTTGAGCATAAAAGTTTCACGCTCTTTGAAAACAATTACAAATGGACGCCTCCCGTCTCGTGGCATAAAGCCAAGTTTACAGGTCACGCTACATCATTTAATGCAGCTACTGCTTGATTGGTCACATTTCCCGCCAGATATTTTGTTGGACGACATTCATATTTGTCGGAGAACTACGCACTTTAACAGGCAAAACCCGGCATATATCGGCTAACAGAAACCGTGCCCGTATGATCCAAGTCATGATTTACAGGATGTGGATTTCACATTACACAAGACAAAATGGAGGTAAAATATTCACAATGTATTTAGGGACATTACACGCTATTCAACACAGCAAAATTTCACTTAGGCTTCCACGAAGCCAGCAATTACCTTGCCGTTCATGGCCATCATGGCATCCTTGGCTTCGTCTGGATTCTCAAAGGTGACGAAACCAAAGCCGCGGGACCTCTGGGTCTCCCGGTCTTTGATAACGACAACTGAAAAAGAAACTTTAGTGAGTGTGTGACCGTGTTAACAGTAACCCATGACCTAAGCAATTATAATCAAGCTACATTACGTTTTACAACGAGCCAATATTACAGTATTCAACTTGCCTTCAGATATTTGACCATATTTGGAGAACACATCCTCCAGCGACTGTTCCGTGGTGTCAAAGCTTAGGCCACCCACAAATAACTTCCCCTCGTCAGAAGACATGATTAGTTTCACCTGTAAGCCAGAGAGGAAAAATTAGTGCACCGTGCGAGATGCTAGTAGCAGGCCTATCTATCAGCCAAGCAGGATTAGCTTATCGTGCTCCGGTTGCGTGCTAGGCCGAGACTCGACCCCCTTTGTTCGCATATTGTCCATCTGCACCCTGGCGAATGATAGCGCGTCCCTGGCTACCATACTAGCATCCCTACTGGTTTAATTAACATTTGCCCCGAAAGAGAAACAATAGGCTAAAGGAAATATCCGCATAACTAAGGTTACAGGCGAAAGCGCTCCGTTACTGCTAGTCACGAGGTAGCTAGCTAGCTAGCCCCAGTCGGTCTCGTTACAACGATGCTACCGCGTTTGCTGGCAGTGGGCCTTCTCTACGCGTCCTGCGGGTTGAAACCAACCGTTAACGTTTCGAAAGACTTCGGTGCTTTTTCTTTACCAATTGCGAATTCTATAGGTTACAAAAATATTCAGACAACATAAACGTAATGTAAAGCTCAGAATTACCCCCAGGAAAACTCAGTTGAAATCACTCGACACACACTATACCTGACTGAGGCCAGAACGCAGACAGGAAGAGGACCCTTATCCGTTTCCGTCCTACGACACGCCTACCGGACTGTTTGCTCAGATTCAAAAAAACAACTGGTTTGACGTCGTGAGTTTGAATTTATATGCCGGCTAACTCAAAGGGTACGAAATATCTCTCGTACTATCTCGGGTAGAAACTAGACTTTGTACCAAAAAATATATATTACATGTACAATTACGCTGTGGTAGTATTGCAATTCATATCCCACCTTGTGCACTAGGAATGGGGGTCTGGTCTTTTTCTTGTACGTTAATTCCCTAAATTTTGGAGTGTTCACGCTTTCAACCGTAACATGACGTCACAGCCACAGAGGCAAATGACGCTGGTCGAAAACTCGTGTAGCTGCTAGTAAGCATTATATCCCACCCTGTGCATTAGGGATGGGCCTTTTCAGGTTTACACCCTGAAGTTTGGCGTGTTCACACGTTTAACCGTAACATGACGTCACAGCCACAGAGGCAAATGACGCTGGTCGAAAACTCGTGTAGCTGCTAGTAAGCAAGCAAGCAGTTGAAGGATTAACTTTAGGAGGTAAATATAGATGCACGGTGTGCATGAGCTACGAGAAGACAAATGGAAATAAGTCAACCAACAGTTTTAAGTTCATGATTTATTTAAATAATCACTGGTACAATTTACATTAATTTTGATCAGCTATACATAGCATCAGTAGCACCACGTGCAACATTGCCATCACAGCTCCTAATATAAACGATAACATTGTTATCAGGGAGTCATTTTATAGGATGGCTGGGACTAAGACGTGATGGCATCTGCAGCATAGTTTTATTCCATTTCTTTTCACATTGAAAACATTTCTACAAGTAGCACTACAACACTTTCCAACATAAATTGTATACCTTCCCCATTTCTGACATTGTTCTGCCAATTGCTGCTGTAACACCTGAATTTCCCCTAGGGGATCAATAAAGTGCAATCTAATCTATACAACCATTTGGCTTAGACATTCATTAGAGCTACAATTAATGAGGTTTTGTTTGTCGGGAAAAAATATAAATCAGTTCCGAGTTTAAAAAGGTTTGACTATGAACGTTTGCAAAAGACACACTATGAATCACTGTGCATCTAGCCATGTCCAAGGAAGACCTCCAGTTCATAGACTTCATGGATTCATCTACCAAGTGGCCAGACCAATGAAGGTTTGACTATAAAGGCTGTAAAAGTTCAAATCTGCTCCCTCTAATTTAATAAGGGAAGGGTTATCCTTTTGATTTGTTGCTCAGGAATCTATGACATGACAATTTTAATGCCTTTACCCTCCACGGAACTTCACAAGTTTTGTTTGATGCAGAATTAAGCCTATCTGATGCAATTAGATGTACTCATACCCAAATAAAATAATCACACAGATGGTCTTCTCAAGTGCTTGCCTCTTCATTTTACATGCCTTGACTGATGAATCTGAGCAGCCTCTCTTCCATTTCTTAGTCATCCTTTGCAGAATCTGTAAGAGGGATATCAAATTAGTTACAATCAATTTTTCCAGGAAATTGGTTATTCTGCAACACTATCATCGCCCTACAACCAATGTGGCCTGTGAACATCTGCATTAGGTTTGAATACTACCAAAACCAGACTACACACTCAAATGGGAGAGATTAACTCAATCTTCGCAGGCACAGATTTGAGGACTCATACTAACCTGGTCCTGGATGTACAAGGATCAAGGGCACTGAAGTAACGCTGCAGACCCAAGGGAGTCCTCCTCATCAAAGACTTGGGAGTCATCCTTATCAAAGACTTGGGAGTCATCCTCATCAAAGACTTGGTTTTAACCTGAGCAAGTGACAGGAACGAGCAGTTAGTTTTAAACGCACAAACTCAGGTAAATGAAATGGCACAACCAGGCATGCAGTTGAATATCAGTATTAATCTACAGTATCAAGTATAGAGTATTGGTCAGGAGTTTGTTTTAAGAATAACAGGACCAGTATTCTACAAAATCCACTTTAAACACTTTGAAACCAAACAAAAACCAAAGGGATACATTTGACACGCAAAACTAAAATGTGAGCTCATTCTACACCTTACGATGAAGACAATGTTGGAAGCAATAGGACAATCATTAAATGTTAGATGAGTTTCATAGATGAGGTGGGGTCAAAAGTTGTGGAAAATAGCAGGTTTTTACTATGGGTATTTGAGCAAATTGTAGATAGTGGAATTTTCCAAAGCTCCATGTCATTTTTAAAGGCTCCTGCCCCGTTTTATCTATGAGAACAGACCCCAAGACAGGATGCGTTACTGGACGACATCATTCATTTCTTTAGGAATTGGGCGGTAACAGACAAGGCCTGGCGAGAAGGGACAGCATTGTTTGGGCAAAGTGGACAGAGGTAGATAGGAGATAAAATGGGACATCAAAATGAGAACTGTTTGAGGGATGCGAACAGGAGAGCAAAAATCGTTACCTCACATTACTGGCCTATCTCCAATTATGAACTAGCCAAGAGCAGCTTTCGCCAGAGACCAGAGGATTCACGTGTCGGTAGGCCCAACACTTCATTCTCCAAGGCCTTTGTTGATTTCCAAAACGATAGCTGCCAGAGCTCTTGGGTGTAATGAAGCATTATGACAGAACCAGCAACAGTAGCACCAGTAGAACATTTCAGTTTATAGTCCAATTGTCGCATTAACACATCCCAGCAGCCCACCCCCACTACCCAATCTAGCCGTAGCAGACCAATTTTACCTTGGAAGATCATTTTACAGTCTCCAAACAACCAACCCCAGAGATGATATATTTTACTCCAGGAAACTATACTCAAGCCACCCTTATGAGATCGATCCTACATTTGATGGCCACCTGCACTTCGCTAAAATCAAGACTACATTAGCTCACTACATTCTGAGCAGTTTTATACTGTCGGAGCATCACATTTTAACTGGGCTTCTTTCTTTTGAAGGCACAAGAAATCAGAACAATGTTATCTGGCAGTTTTAATAGGGCTTCATGAAGCCAGAATAAACAAAATAAAATGTATTGGTTACACAAAACAGAGCACATTGCTTGAAGTGACATTTTTCTTGAGGTGGTGGTCAGTCCAAATGTTGCAAACTGCAGAATACTGCAATCAGCACCTTCTATAAGCATTTTAAATATATATATTTTAAAGGGGCTAGAAAGCACTTTCATTTGACTTGACAAATAATTTTCCATGACAAGATCTTTGTAGATAGTTTACTGGTCTTTCCCATGTTAACAATATTTTGGGCCGATGCGTCCTTACGACCATTCTGAATGGAAAGAACATATCATTGCCTTGCTGGCTAAATAAATAATTGTCTCTTGCCGATGCTTTACATCTATAACAGTTGTAACATCGAGGGATCTAAAATGTTAAGTCTCCACATATCATATTTTGTTGCTAACCAATACTAGCCAAAACTTTAAACTGACTGGAATTGTATGTGAATATCAAGCTAATGCCTGCTATTATTGGCATTAAAATTATATCTGCAAGTATCCTGCATCTTCAGATTTAAAATGTATAGCTTTCTAGATAGAGGACAAAAACATTTAATTATCAGACAAATGGTGGTTTGTCTAATGGAGCCAAAATCTAACTTATGGTAATAGCAATACAATTACATCTATTTTGAAGGTATACAAACCTACATTATTTTCTGAATAAGGAATTGTTACGCTTAAAATTATAGTTGGGACTTCAAATATAAGCCAGCTGAGCACATCATCTGACTGCCGTTTTGGCCACCAATACATAAAGGTATTCCACGAATTGCCAACCAATCTCGTTAAGGTTGTTTCCAGTTTTGCAGGAAAGCCTTCAGGACAGCTGTATCTCAAAAACTGGTTTTGCAGTAAAAAGTAAGTAAATGGTATTAACCAATGAAGTACTTAAAATGTGTTTCGTTTTTTTCTCTCTTCACTATCTAGCCCCTTTAACAAGCCAGAGTTAATTTGATTGTATAGTGAATGTTTACACATCTTTAGCAACATCATGCAAACAATTCTGTTAGAAATCCATGCTCCCAGCAAGCATTCAATCCTTGCTTCACTAAAGGAATGAATTACAGAGCTGAAGGGACATTGGCATAGACCTTGAGGGTATAATCACAGCTTGTCAAGCTTCAAGAGCAGGTTTAATAGATATCAGTTCGTTTTTTTGTTTTTGTTTGTAAAGGGCCATAATTCGCTACTACTCTCATCAAAAGTAAAGGTTTTACAAACAATTATATTTTGAGGCTTCAATTTATCATCATAGACTGAATTTGAGGTGGAAGCTACCAGGCTGTGTTGAATAGTCAGAGATCTCACCAGTCAATTCAGCAAACAGTTTTTACCGCAAATAAAAGGCCTTTCTACTTTAAAATCTATTTTGGATCATTGTCAAGAGTGCAGTCACATTTAAACCGGCAGGGAAATAAGAAGCAAAAAATATAATATGATCCTTACGCAGCATAAAGATTGACACTAATACCCTACGATTCTAAACTACTCCCTTGTGGAGAGGATACAGAAAACTTCCAACACTTAAATAAGGGACTCAAGGTACTGTAGTCTGTTGAACCTGTACCACAAACCAAAAAACACACACCCCAAAAAATCAAAAAATCAAAAAAGGTCTTCGAAGAACAAAAACAGCCAGGGGTAGTGATGATCTTGCAACCACAAAGTTTTGTGTGTTTTTACTCGAGTGAGGCTGAGGACAAGAAGTAGGCACAAGTGTAAAAACATTCTGACATTTTTCCACACAGAACACTCAAAGCTTAGAGCCTAAAATGTTTTGTATCACAGCTCTATCAATATCGTTCTCCAATAGCAATAAGGAAGCATTACGTTGACGGACAATTATAAGCGTGCTTTTGACTCTCTAAAAAGACAAAACTTTATGTTTTTGTACCAACAAATTAAAATGACCACTGGGAAAATTCTACTTCATGTTATAATGGGTAGATAGATGAAAGTCTTTGAGGGGATGTTGACTATTTTTTAACGTACTAATCCACAAGGGTAAGTATTGGTAAGCTTTTGGGTTTTCAGCAGCAGTCTTACTAAGGCGTGATGAGGACTTTTCATATTTCAACATGGCTGCACAATAATGGTGTTAAAACTACATAAGAACCTACTTTAGCTACATCACTGTGATACTCACCATAGCTATCATAGCTGTGTCTGTATGATCGCCCACGGCGATCTTCATATCCTCCCTGACTCCTGAAATATAGGAGGAACAGGAACATTAGGCGGTGAAAATAGATTTATAATAAAAGTGTTACTTAGAAATAAAATAAGAGGGACTCAGTCACCTCACAAATCATAGGATTGTGGAGTTAATGTTCAACCACTGAACTGGGCTGCTTATGAGTGTTGACCAACTGGATACTGCATAACAATGTATTTTATTGATCCCATATGGAGAAATTGTCTTTTTGGATGCCCCAGGGTTTCAGAGAACAAATTGAAGACTTTTGTTTATTTAATTTTTAAAATGCTACCTGGGATTTAATTTAATATCAATATAAAAAACTAAATAAAGAAACAAAGCTGGTAAAACCAGCAGATATGCAATTGAACATAACTATGAAAGTTGTGAAACAATAAATGGGCAGTATAAGAAAAGGGACATCAGGAAATCAATTGTAAAGGGACATACAGTCTGTGTTTAGCTTAACAGATACAATGCATATTGTACTAACCCTATTCTGTATTAATTTAAGAGTGGGCATGCAACGCATCATTACATGGTAAAGAAAATAAGACCTTCAATACCTGGATGCAAGACATTTTAAAGATCTTACATTGTAATAATTTATTTTAAAACTTTTGTGTGCCCCTTTCCACAGGGATTTGGTGTCTTGCTCAGTCTCCTTACTTGTTACACCACCCTGCTGCCTAACACTGCATTGTTGCCACCAACTGTATATATAACCAATCGATTGCATGCTGTAATCAATCCAGGTTGTCACTGATACCGCCTTTAATTTTCACCTGCTATCCTTATATCCACTGCCTCCTGAGTAGCCACTACTCTTGTATCCAGTCCCGTGGCTCCTCTCTTCGCCGCTTCCATAGCTCCTGCCACCACTGTAGCCAATATCATCATCAAAGCCTCTGTTCCCACGAGTATTGCGGTCTCCATAAATCCCACCACCACCTGGTGATGGGAGGCATAGAAAGGTACAAGTTTGAGACATTTCACATTTCGGGAAATGTTGTAAAATGCCACCATTCATGACTATATATAGGATTTTAAATTTAAATGTTAATTCATATGAGCCATGGACTCAAGACATTACATAGACAAAAGACCAATTCAGGCAGCAGTTCATTTGCCACCACAATATACATACAAAATACTTTACTTGAAAAGTAACAGTAGAATTTTATTGTATTTATTTATCATTTTTGTAAAACCACACTTCTATGACAGGACACACATTTAGAACACATGGTATTGGAAGAGACAGGGCATGGACTTCAAACAAAGGCCAGCCCATACCTCCTACCATCATACCTCGCCCACCTCTTACTCTACTCTCTCTCGAGAATCCACCACTACGGCTCCCATAGCCACCACGGTACCCGCTGGGTCTTCCTCTAGGCTTCCCCGCTTCATCCACACGGATCTGTCTTCCATCAATAGTCTGTGAGGATAAGATAATCAAAAACCATACAAATGAGAGGTACAGATGATACCATTGTTGTTGTCATTAAGGCCAGTCTGGGAAGTACAAAAATATAATGGTCAACCTGCCTCGTCTACTTCAGTTAGTGATTTCCTACGTTTCCCCAGAATGCCATCCAACAACCCCCAGAGAATGTGCCTGAACTTGTTCCATTCATCTGTAGGTTTTACATGTAGGTGGCGAGAGCAATGGTGACGACAGGAAGAGAATACATTTTTCCAGTCGAGAAAAAGTGACAGCTGCACCCCTAACTCAAAACGTAATGTCTTGTGGCTGAACTGCATTCTGGTCTATTGAGGCTGCTGTCGGTGTGGAAACTGGCATCTCCTCCTCTTCTATGATGGTTTCCTCCCTGTGTGATTGTTGAACACCGTTGCAAAATGAAGAGTCTAGAAAGAAGCCCTTGCTCTTTGATTTTGAGGGACTGACACCAAAGCCTGACGTACACGTTAATGTTTTAGATTGTTGATCTTAAAAAAGTCTGCTATTAAACTCCATTGTAGCTGCTCTGCAAATATCTCAACACGTCACAGTGTCTAGGTTAAGCCAGTTATCCAGGAAAATACACCACCAAACAAAATGAGATCCAGAAATGTAAGGTACATCACCAATAGCCGTTTATTAACAATGTTAGTGATTTATGGTGGATTTTCTTTAACTGTTGCTCATACCTCTCATATCTACTTAGAAAACATTATCCAAGGCAAAAATCATCTGCAAAATTCATACTTAACTCCAATCACAAGAATGAACTTGACCAACTACTCACCTTTCCATTCATGGCAGTCAACGCATCTTTAGCATCTTGAGGGTTCTCAAACGTAACAAAGCCAAATCCCCTGGACTTCCTTGTCTCACGATCTCTGACTACGTCAACTGAAAGGATGATTGAAGTCAACCAGATAAAGCAGTGTAGATTCAGAGAGTTATTAAGTGTTATGAACACTTGACTGCAATTCATTTGAATTTACTTGCATCTTTGAGTCTGAAAACAACCAATGAAAAACCATGAAGGAAATCTTGACCTCTGCCCACTCTGTGAAACTTGAAACTCTAAAGACAGCACACCAAAGTTCACGTGCCGGCAGACAGTTAAGACATAGCATACTTGTCAATCTTGATACATAAGAAATAGGGTTGGGCCAGTTTCTGGTTATCCGGTCTGCGATCTCACACTGGTTTCAAGATAGTGACAGGTACCACCAAGACCACTGAGGAGAGAGTTGCTGCGGACAAAGAAGCCGGCCAGTTAGACTGGTGGAAAATCTACGAGGCTCGCTTTCCACTGCTATCAAATGTAGCGTGCAAGTATTTATGCATTTGACTAACACTCCCGTCAGAAAGTCTGTTCAGTACAGCAGAATGTTGGTCTCTCCTTAAGCTGGACAAAGTGGACATGTGTTTCTGGACAATAATCTGTAGGCTGTTCACGCCCTGAGGTACCTGGACCTGTGGCATGCAGGCTTCAAATAGCATTTTATATTCTGACTGCACTGAGTACTGAGACACATGTCTGCCTATTTAATTTGTTTTACTATTAATTTGTTTTTATTTGACATTTACAATTTGCTCTTCTAATATGTACAGCCTACCTGTTACACTAGGCTGGAGCCTTATTTTATTTATTTTGATGTCAAGGACGTTTTATAAGGAACTGAATAACCAAGACCATGTTTTTGATGCATATTGATTATAATAAGTTCATTTTAGTGGCCATGTTGTTTTTAATTTGTTTGTGTATCGCTGTTGCATTTAACATGGTAAACCTTTTCAAAGAATGATTGAATATTTGTTGTGCTGAGTAATAAAAACCAATGTGTCACTCAGTTGTGTTCAGGGTGTGTCTGTGCCACTACAGTCGGTTCCATGGGACTCATTGTAGGTAGCAGAATCAAGTGTGTGCACCATCTTGTGGTGAAAAGTCAATATTACTGGTGTAAGCCAGTGTTTGGCCACACATCAAACCGGTTTTTAAATTCTGACACCGACCTAAGCCCATTAAGAAATGTGGAGATTTTCATAACCAAAACATTTTGAGTTTCAGAGACTGTTTCATGCATTCTGGTGACTTTTCAGGACTGAAAATATCAAAATAATAAAGCAGAAAGTGCATTTTTACATTAACCTCTTCCTACCTAGGGTGCTGGGAGGGTAGGCTCACCTGAACAAACGTACCCAAACTAAAACAAGAATAGCTCCACATCTATCAGGACTATATGCATGACCTTGACATCTATGAATAGACAATAACTTATAGAATATATTCACAGTGTCAGTAACCTTCTGACTGTTAACCATGCCATGCCAGAGTAAACTTAGATAAACCAAAGGAGAAATTTTCATTTTTATCCTCGCCTAAAATGTTTTCTAAATTAAACAGTGGATAACACCATGATAGCAATGATCCCATGTACAAAGATGCAGAGAAACATCATATTCCACCATTGTGGATAGTATAAAATCAGTAAAAACCAACTAAATTGTATGATTTTGTATCAAAAAGGAGTAGTTTTATTACAAATATCAAATATGAAAAAGTAATATTTAGATATATAAAATAGAACAAAACCACAGAATCCAAAAAGGCCATGCACGTGCTATAAACATGTCAGGAAGTAACAAGAAAACAAGATATGTGCAATAAAATTGTGCCATTAGTGCAATCTTAGTAATAATAACAAATATAGATATAGAATAATCACATCACATCAAATTCAGACTGCATAAGAGCTTATGAATATAATTACAAAGCTGTAAAGTATATATCATGTACAATTTGAAACCAAAAAAGTTTGTTTGCACAATAGACAGAATATGAAAACTGAAAATGAAACTGAAAGTAAATAATGTGTGTTGCTTTTGATGACAATTGCATTGAAAATGTATTAAATAACAAGACATTAAAAAAAAAAGTGCCACACGGACACTTGGATGTGAAGTTTGGCTGTGTGTTTGCTGTGGGGCTGACAGGT
>OMOT01040683.1:5170-17595 GCA_900312575.1 Acanthochaenus luetkenii | reverse complement strand
TCTTTCCTCACAGCGGGATCATAAAAAGCTTAACTAGCCACATCCCTTAAGAAGAGCAGGACTATTGCTGAATGTGGCACTATTACTACTTTTAAGAGATATTAAATGGAAAGTTTTACACAATATTGCAATGCTATTGTTCTACCAGTTTAGTGGATTGTGCAATTTGTTGGGGAAAAATGAACTCTTTTAGAATATAACATTACATATACACTCATATGAACACATGATTCATATTCAGATTCCCTTCTGAAGGTGATTAATTGTGAATATGGCAGATAGGTAGAGATTGTGAACGGTGCCTCTTAGTAGGCCCTGCCCTGGTTCCTTAGGTGTCTGCTAGGCTATCAAATCTCCCTAAATCTCCCTTCTTGTCTCCCCCTGGGTGTGTCACCATTGGGCACAACCCAC
Organism: Acanthochaenus luetkenii; assembly: GCA_900312575.1. Classification (NCBI taxonomy): domain Eukaryota; kingdom Metazoa; phylum Chordata; class Actinopteri; order Beryciformes; family Stephanoberycidae; genus Acanthochaenus; species Acanthochaenus luetkenii. The sequence goes on along the minus strand of OMOT01040683.1, from coordinate 17,184 downwards.
CAGAAGGAAATCCAACATCACCACATGTAAAACTGTATTTGTGAGGAAGTCAGCCTGGCTGCCTGGATTGTTTCTTCAATCTTCCAAATGTTTTCAGCCTTCAGATCATCTGTGAGGAGAACTATGTGGGCTCAGAAACTGTGCTGTTTTGTATCCTTTGGTGCAGTAGGTGGCTTGGAAAGGGCAATAAAGTCATGTCCAATGTGAGTCATGTTGTCTTTCATCGAACTAGACAAACTCTTGCCCACACAAATGACATTGAAATAAATTGATGTAATGACAAGAATTCATGCCTCGCAACAGTGAGAGGTGAAAATCCACCCCTGCGATTTCTGGCTTTGCAATGTGATCTCAGTCGAGTCTGAGGAAAACAAATCCCTTTTTCCCTGTTTTACATACAAGTGGAGTATGTTAGGCATTTGTAGTTATTTCAGGAGACAGAGTTTCAGGGGTTGCCGGTTCATTCTCCACCTATGCTATGGAGAGGAGATAATTGCTCTATGGCCAGAAGGCTCTGATTGGCTGGCTAGTTAGTGATCAGGGCCGTGAGATGTCTGTCTCTCTGAGGACACCGGGAACTCTGCACCATATGGCGGAGAGGAAGTGGGCGGAAGGTTTTTTACGTTTCTCCAATCCTCATTTTCTTCACGACCTTTTACTTGGGTTACAATGTCATGTAATGCCATACAATTTTAAGTTACGCAAGGGTATTTGTAGCGCTTGTATAGTATAGATAGTATAGATTTGGCCACAAGCATGCACTGCATGTCAGGAATCCATCTTAGTTAAATTCTGAAAAACTGAACCACGCTTAATGTGTTGAAACTTCTTCTGTGCTTCCAGGTATTAGGCAGACAATTTTGTTTTTCCATTTTCCGTTTTTTTCTGTATTTTAATTGCTTCAAGAGTCAGTATAAAGTCTGACATTATTAGTATTACTTATAAGTCCAATAGTTTACATTCTTTATCTTTGTACCTAACTTCAGACATGTGCCACAGCATGTGACTGATCTGCCAGTTTTGAAAGGTCACAATCATCATTTTGTGAATATAGTGTTGTCGTCAGTGGTTAGCACCGTCGCCTCACAGCAAGAAGGTCATGCGTGGAGTTTGCATGTTCTACTCGTGTTCGCGTGGGTTTCCTCTGGGTGCTCCGGTTCCCTCCCACAGTCCAAAGACATGCAGGTCAGAACAGTGAACTGAAGATTTTAGTGTGTTTGTGTGCAGTATGGTGTATGTATGTGATGGAGTGTGTATAGTAGTATATGCTGTATATGATGTAATATATGATGATGTAGTATGTATATATGACTGTATGCAAAACCCTTTGAGACCCGCTATATAAATAAACATGATTAGATTAGACACTCTTTTTATACTAGACTGAAGCGTATCAGGGTTGAATGCCCCCTGTCCATTGGGCTGTTAGAAGGTGTTTACTCGTATTCGCATCCTTGTCTGTAGATCCAGCTCTTTGAAAGAAAGAATGTCCTTCCCAAAAACACCAGGGGGTCCTCACTGGATAACAAGCGTATGGCTGGAAAGACAACCTCTATAAGATTATACACACACACATTGCATACACACACACACACACATTCGCATATTCACATACAAAATGTTAAAATAGTATCATGTTGTTCTGAGCCCCCGTTGTCCCCTCCTTTTGTCCTGTTTGTGAAGAAATGTGGGTTGATGTTTGTGACGGGAGCGATCCCTCTCAACGAATAATGTCGAGGTTGAAAAGACAATTCTTCCTCCTTTCTCTCTGGAACCTTCTAGTCCACTGCAAGTTTACATGACCCTTCAACTCCTCTCTCCACAAGCTGTTGGGTTTTGTTCAACAGCTTCTGTTTGGGCATATAAGGAGACATTGTTGCCTGGGTGGCAGCAGTGGGATGCTAAGTTCAGCAGTTTACATAAGAAGGCCTCTCTCTCTCCGACTTGCTCAGCCTCACAGTCTCTCGAAAGAGATCACGTGAAAGATACCAGGCCACAACTTTACATCAACTTTACTTTTTGTGGGAACATGGAGAAATGTATTTTTGTCTGCCTTGAACAAACGCAGAATACCCATTTGTGGAAAGATGCCCTTGATGTTCGTAAAACTACAACACCAGCTTGTCATAAAACAAAAAAAATCTAACTGGTTTAAGAATGTTTGTAGGTAATTTATATCCTCGAAATTGTCTCCACATCCTGTCCTGTCCTGTCAATGCTAGAGTGATGTTGAGTTGTTTACTCAAGAACATCAACTCACTTTTCACTCTCACTTAAACTGAATGAGCTTTCTGCAGCTACAATATTTCTCCAAGCTTGTTTGGCAATGTTGGATGTGTCCATCACTGCAAGGCCTGTTCAAGGAAGACAAGACAATGTATTTATTAGGGAGACAGATGAACTTCTTTTCGAGTCCCATCATTCTATTGAGTGTCTAAAACGGAGACAGCTGATGTGCACATGACAGCTTTCACATTCATCACAGTCTAGTCACAAACAAACACGTAGGCTGTTGTGTCTGAAATTCACAGTGCAACATAGCGTTCAGTAAAGTGTAGCCTGGCATCAGGGCTCTGGTGTAGGATCATAAAACGCTTGGCATTTTGACTTGTGCCATGTGAATGATCTTTCCTTGGGACATCATTTGGTCTGAGCCCGCAGCGAAATACATACTTGGATAAATGCTATGGCTTTGAGTTGAAATAAACAAATCCCTAATGCCCTATCAACGTCCTTCCTGTTGGAAACAGAATAACTCCTTTCACTTACCAAAAGGAATATATATCATCAGATAAATGCTCCCTAGAAATAGGAAACCAGGGACAGGCTTAACCACTTCTAAGCCGTGCTTCCCCGTAGACTTGTGTTTATGATAAAGGGTAATGAATGGAAAGTGGATTTTATCAGTGAAAGATGGGGGAATGGTTAGCTTGAGCGATGCTTTTTATCCCACATGGCACAATCAAGGTCTATTTTTTTTAAGCATAGTCCCTCATGTCTTTGTAGACCAATTTTTGTGGATATTGGCTGTGGGATTTTGCAGGCACTGCTGTACAGTATGTAGGGCAGTTCAGTTATCTGAAGATGCAACAGCACTGCTTGGCGTGCAAATCACTCAGACACATATGATACGTTTATTTAGTTAAACTAAACTCCACTGCCCTCCAACACGTGGAGTTGCTCCGCATGGCAACACGACATGAAATCCAGTTGTCTGTTTCTCTGCTGTTGTCTCTCTGTCGGTGCTCCTCTCAGCCTTCTTGCTGTATAAGAAGAAAGAAAGAAGGGTGGACTATACATTAGCCTTTAATAAAAGATTAAATTACCTATATCATAAACTATCCATCCAATAAATAGCTTCACACAGGATTAAAAATGGTCTGTTACAAATATTTGTGATCCAGATCCAGGCTATGGGTACCACAGAGCCATCAGCAACATTACTCTGCTGTCTCATCACATGCCTCTTTCTGCTTGATCTCCATTGATTCTCCATCTTGTCTGCTTGCCTGTCTGTGTCTCTTAGTCTGGCCCTAGTCCCCAAGCTCCTGATCAGACCTGACATTGAGTTGATTCAAATAAGGCTGCTCAGTGGGCATGGACACTCCCGCCGCCTAGATTGGATCACCGACAGGAGAGAGTTTTTCTAATGGTCTGACAAATTAACGTGCAGGCTCAGGCTTCTCTGCAATGATTTTTCCTACATGAGCATCAGTGAAAACATTCAGAGTAACAAGAGTGCACTCTAATACTGGACGTTAGTGAGCTAAACAACTCTCATCTATTCTAATATGTGCCTCTAATGGAGAAAACAATAATAAAAGGTTACTGTTGATCAATAGTCTGCACAAACAGAACCCATCTGTCTCAAAGATTAATAAATTACTGTTTCATTTGAAGGGACGGAATAGACTTTCCAGTTTTGGTGATTTATTTTGCTTTTGCTTATTAACACCTTTGTTGTTTTTTCATCAAGCCCTGATTGACTTTAGGATTTTGCTGAAGTGTATTATCAATCTTAATCTGTTTTGTGCGGAAAGACATTGATCAATGGAAATAGCTTTTCTTTGTTGACTGCATTGGACACTGTTGCCGGGCACCACTTGGGCCATGTAATGGAGCTTATGAGAACCAAGCCACCAAATCAATAAGGCATTGAAATAAGAAGATGAAATTCCTTTTTCTCAATGATTACAGGCTCAGTGAGGTTTTCTTTTATTTACAACTTTTTTTCTTTCCTTTTTTGGTTTAGAAGTGATTCGCTGAAAAAAGGCCAAACAACCATCTCAAAGATTTTTCTCTCCCTTCTCTGCCTCAAGCCCATTAAAATTCCTCTGAAGTTTTTTTTTTACATATCACTACATCAAATGTGCATAAATTATGAATGTCTCATATAGCAGTCTTGCACTTGTAGCCCCCGGGTTCCCTTGAAACTGATTTGGTGTCTATGAACTTTGTTGTTACAGAGGCCAGAGAAAATTGGAGTAATGTGCTCTCTCTGTGATTGATCATTCACAGCTCATAATGCAGAACATGCTGTAGTAAACATCTCCACCTTCATGTATTACTTTGAGATTGTGTTTGTTTCACCATTAATTAATGTACTCGCAGATTCGGTTTGATATTCATGCATAGGAATGACTTTGTCATAAACGAGCTGCATTACACTTTCAGATTCCCAGCAGGGCTGACATATGCTTCCTTCAGACATCACTGGCAGACTGGGTTTTTATTCGAGATGAATACGGGCTTGGAGAAGGGCAGCTGAGTGCACATCTAGAGGTTACTTTTTTGCAACGGTAATCATCTTACATTAAACACAACAATACCTCTAATTGGCCTGGATGTATTTGGGGAATCTCACCAACCAGTGTCTGCTGTCTTTGTTATCATAGTGTGTGAAAGAGAACAGATGAGAGAGGGAGAGAAGGACAGTAAGAGGGAGAGAGACAAGTACAGTGTCACCTCAGGTTCATACGGTTCAAGAACTAAACATATTAGTGCAACAATGCAATGATGAGTTAGATCACCAAAACAAGAAAAGCACTAAACAAACTGCACCTCTGTTGTTTTTCAAAGCAGACAGAAAAGGCCCAGTGTTCTCTCATGAACATGACCATGCCCACTCTTTGGCCCTGCCAACAAATTAGAGCAATAATAAACAATGACCACTGTGTGTTGTAATAGTAAATGATCACAGACATGCTGTAGCAGAAACACATTTGACATCAGTTGACCGGCTCTTGTGTTGGGAGTCCAGGCAGGACAGGATGGAGAGAGCAGGAGCTGGGAGTAACGGGTGGTAGGAGCTGACAATAAATAGCTCGTCGCCATTTACGTTTACCAAGAGTTCTAGCCTGGGACTGGGCATCAAGCTGTCTGTTTTGGCTTCCTGGATATGATTTATCCTCACCAGTCCAGCTGAGGTTCTCCAGCTGTTTGTGCAACGGATAGTTTTACACTGGCTCATGTTAAATACGCTTAGCTTACCGGCAGCATCCGTCTCCACTGGTGCAAAATAGCTGCAGGACCCTCTGGCTTATCCTGATTTGCAGAACATGCAGGCACAAAAGCCTGTGTTTCTAGGCTCAGTGCTCACCAATACTCAGTTCATACAAGACAATGGGATGGACAGGCTACGGACATGTCTCCATGCATGCAGAAAACGGAGCCTTTAAACGCCAAGATCAAGATAATGTTCTTGGATAGTATTCGTGTGAACGCATTGTGTCAAAACTGTGCAAAAAAGAGTACATAACTGAAAACCGATGGTCAGTGTAAATCTTTTCAGAACACACAAACATTGTATTAGTCAAAAAGCTGAATGTGAGGCATCCTTGTATGCAATGATAGGTTCATGTAATGTACCCTTGTAATTTGGGGTATTCGGGTCATTCAGATCCATCGCTCTCACCACATTAGCTACTCTGCTGTTCTCTCTCACCGAGTACATCATGATCCAGGGATCTGACATGGTCCGTTTTCACTTATGACCTTATTTATAACTTATTTACTACTCTCACATCTCCCTAGAGATTCACTAAACTTGGATTCCCAGGCTTTTAGAAAAGCAGACGGCGCTTCCTTGTGCCTGACTCACGTCTGTTCCAACCATCTCCCCTTCTAAACTCCTAACCAGCTGCACATCAAAAGGAATATGATTTATTAGGGGTGCAGCTCCCCAGGACTTTTAACGACCATCGACTTGTTTATCCAAGTTAACATATTCTTGGTCATATCCATATATTTCTCTGTTTTCCCTTTCATGTTGTTCTGCAGGGATAGTCCATGTACAGTAAGTAAAGTAAGTATGTCCGCTGCTAATGTCGATCATCATTTCGGTCACATGGATCAGTTCTGTAACTGTTCCTTGAAGGCATTACATAATTGATGTGTTTTCACAGTGCTTCGGTTGGTTTATGGCGCACTGGGGGTGTATTCTGTTAAGGGCAGGCGTCATTGACTCATTTCTCTTGAAGCTGCCCATCCTTTAGCCCTCGGAATCCCTCTGCCCTTTTTCCCGTTTCTCTCTGTATCGCCCAAATGGAAAACATGTGGCAGGAGTTGTCATTTGTTAACGTGTGGTAGAAAGAGTGAAACAGGCCAGCGGATGGCTCATCAGGAACACTCATTCAGGATGATGAATGTAGCCAAATACACATTTGTCCGTAAAACTTGCCGAGTGGATCAGCATCATTAGGCATGAGGAATAGGTGGAGCCCGCTGAGAAGTGAATGCAGCAAACAGATGTTGCAGATTTTCACCAGCATCTTTCATCCCGAGTACCATCATTAATAAAGTTGAAGGTGATCCTCATGTTTTCATCTAATAAGACCAAATAAAGTATGGCGGGACACTCACACACTGGGCTGGAAATTGCTGAATAAACCAATATCACCATGGCTTCTTAAACAAGGACCCACAAGGCTCTGTCTGTTTTTGAAACAAGTCTTGCCTACATGACACTGCCGCTAGGATCCTGAGTGCAAATTGTATTAGTCAGCGCATGCCTGTTTCATGTGAATAAAGCTGAGGCTAACACTATGACAAACTGTAGTGCATTTAGATACATCTCACAAGATGTATTGGGCTGGTTTGTGCTCAGTTGACAGTTTGTGGTAAGGTTGCATTTTTTGAAAGGAAATTGTACATACTTGAAGTTCAAAGTTTACCTGCAGACCCCACAATTGCCATTTACAGACCACACTGAGAACATGAAGTGGGTTCTGTGATACAAATACACTTGTCAATCAGGCTTGGTGTTTGACAGTACTCTTACAGCCAATCTTTTGCTGGCCTGTGCTGAGAGCTGATGGCGCGGGTGTGCCATGTGAACTAGCCCCATGTTCAAGCAGTCTGGCCCTGTTGTAGAGGCCTCCATCTTTGTCAGCCTTGTCTCATCGTATAAACAGGCCCAGACAGAGAAGCTTTACCATGAATAATGCCTCCGGTCCATAGAATCCCAACACCTATAAATCTTAATAGCGGTACCCAGATTCCAATAGGTGACCACATCTCTTTTCCACCCTACCCAGCTCTATTCCGCCCTCCCATGCGGTGGCTCCAATTTTCTCTCCCCGAAGTAGGACCACTGCGACTTGAATTTGCCTGAGCCATGATTTACCTACGAACAGGATTACATGCATATAGCCCATGCAAATCAATAAAAACATGTCAAGAATGCTTAGCCTCCTGCGGTTTGCTAAATACAATTTATCACGCAGGGAATCAGGGGAAGGGAATGGGCTAACAAATGGAGTCTGATCATTTGTGTTGGACCTGTTGTCAAATACTTGAAGAGTGCATTTTTCATTTTCTATACAGTAAATTGCACTTGGTTGCATGTTTGAGTCAAAGGGACTAGTGGAGTCTCTGCATATTGCATTTATTGTGGAAACCTGTGCTTTTATGAAATGCTGTAGGGTAGTTTACACCCTAACCCAAATTATATCAGATAGTGGATTGTCAGACAATATGGTAGTTAGAGAAATCAATGTATTTCCTTGTTAAATGCTTGAATGTGTGAAATTAAAACCACGTGTATAAAGCTTGTGTCACCGCTGTTCCCAGGACTGCTAGGAGTTAGCTTTTGGTCAATTCTTCTTCAGCTGATTCATGTTCATATATATAAAATTTCAGAGTCAACACACAGCATCATCATCGTCATCAAGAATGCTGTGCATCATCTTAACCAAGTTTGTAACTGAGTCTGTGGTTGATTTCATGAGCACGATATTGACACTTTGCAAGTTGCCCTGCTTTGATATGTCCATATATGGACTGAGGCTGGTCAACATGATGCCTACTGATTTCCCAAATGAAGGCTGCTTTGGATTCATCGTTAATCAATTTGGAATATTTCACCATTGAAGTGCAATTACCGTGCGTGCTGAAGTAAACGTGTATCCAGATATTTTGCCACTCCACCCCTATTTACTTTCAGTATGTAGTCCAGTCAAGCTTAATATATAACATACACATTGACCTGCTATTTTACAGAGGCAAAGGTTGCCTCCGTGTTGTTAGTGGGCCAGCTTCTCTTTTATGTGGCCTCATTAAAAGCCTCTTTGAAAAGGTTTTTGCTACGTTAATGCCTTTAACAAACACAGTCATTCACTGTACTGAATGATTAACCTAGTGTGTCCTGGCCTCTAAAAATGTTGGCTTCCCTCTAGATTCTGCACACATGATGCATCATACTTTTATTTAATTCCAATGGTCCTTTTTGATCTGTATCATCTCTCATTTTTGCGTCTGTGTGCCATAAATTCATACCATGAATATGTCATCTCTCTGTTTAAATTACTTTGTCCTTGTTCCAGAGAATCTTCCTCAATAAAAAGCTCAGGACTGTATTCTCATGTAGTTATGAACAACGTTCTTTCACAGTGCTACGATTCCAATGATACTGAATGTGCCACTGTGGCGTATTTCGGCGAGTGCTCCCACAACTATTCTTATTGCCTTGTTTCAAAGATAAATTAGCAGCTTCTAAATAATGCAGTGAACCCTAATTCTCTTTGATTAGTGGCAAGTTAGATGATAGCGACCCACTGAAATTGGTCATCAGCATAAATAATGACTGAACGAACTGATAAAATGCAAAGTCCCCGGCCGTCATAAATCAAATGAAACCCACTTGGTGTGGAAGTCATTGGAATTAGAAGTCCATGCTCCTATTAATTATGTTGCCTTGCCAAGACGACAGTGTTATAAATCAGCTGTGAAAGGTGCTCCAGCCGGCTGGCCTGCCCAGCAAGGCCCGCTGCCTGCAAATGGCTCTGTATTCCCCCCTAATTGTTTCTTAAACAAGCCACCTCTAGAGGCTGAGGCTGATGGACACAGTTTCAGAACAGCAATGAAAATATGGGAGACTGTTGCCCTGTACACACTTTGCAGTTCTGTTCAGTGGATTTGGTTTAGACCACTTTGTGTGAGCAACACACCATGTGTTACGTTCAGATGAAGGCTAAGTTTGTAACTGAATCATTCTTTCTCAAGAGGTTAAGAACACAGCAACAGATTCGGTAATACAGCAGGTCAGATGTCGTATTTTGCCCCTTTACTTGTGTTTTGTCCTCTACTTAAGTGAGGCAATTCAGTCTCTGTCATCCTTGTGTGTTGCACCCAACGTCAGAAATATCACATTTCCGTAGAAACATGTAAGTGTCGGAATCCTTCCCAAGGGGAAACGCAGGTCTGTGGGTGTGTGTGTCTCCTCAATAAAGGCTCCACCAGTCTGCCATCAATCACGCACTCATTATTAGGTTGTCCATAACTGACTCAACTTCTTTTGCTGGGCCTCTTATTAGAATAATTGCATTCCTGTGCTGTTCTGCTTCTTTTTTTTATGAGGTCAAACAACTGATGCTGCCTGTTAAATCTGTGTAGAGATGTCAATACTGTAATGGACTGGTGTTACGATAAGACAAGATTGTATGGTATTTCTACGATCGTGGATATTACTGAGACGTCACATGGTCCACCCTAACATACTGGTGTTCTTATCCTCACTGTGGCCTTGTGATGTTTGGGAACTGAAGAGTAGATAGGGTAAATAATAGGGTGATTTAGTGTGAAGTAACTCAGCAGGTGTAATGGGCCTGTAAACGCTGTGCCTCTATGAATACACCTCTTTTAGGGTGTTGGTTTTCTGAAATGGAGTTGTAATCTCAATCATCTAATTTTCCTGTGGATTTTCCCCCTCTCTTTATATCAAGAGTGAATTAGTTCCTTGCACTGGTGGCTTTGGACTCACAATCTATTACATGGCTAGGACAAAATAGCTCTCTCTTTTTAAATGAGGCCTTCTCTGTCAATCCATTATCCATCTATCTGTCGCTCTCTCCCTTTCTCACCCCCCTCTCTGCTCTGCTCTGTGCTCTATGTGTGTGTGTGTGTGCATGTGCGTGTGTGTGCATGTGTGTAGGAAAGTCCCCAAGAAACCATTTAGGCAGTAGAAATGGAGCGGGCCCAGGCCTCAGGTGTCCGTGTCACGGTGATGAATCACATGGAACACATATTAAACCTTCCTCGTGTGAGAGGGACCTGTGTTGAGCTTGCACCCTTTCCCTGGCTGCCCTCTCCAAAAAAACGAGATCCTCTGGAAAGAAAAAAAGAAAAAAGAGCAGAATTATAAATATGGCTGTGTGTTCTGCACATAAAGGCCGGCCTGTCCCTGGGAAATTGATTTATTGGATTCCCTGACATTTTAGTTGTGGTCGTTATGTTATATTTATGGGGGAATTGCTGGAGCCTCTCATTATGCTCTCCTAATTTATTTTACATACTTTTATGGCCGCTTGTGCTCAGCGGGCCTTTACGGCAGCTGTTATTGAAAAGGAGAAAAAGGCAAGTTCATATCGATCAATATTTACGTGTTTATTGCTGAGATTGTGATTTATTTTAATCTGTTTCCTTGATTGGACTGCACGGCATTTCAGTCAATTGTCAAAGGTACCAAGAAACCTGATGCAAATATTTTTATAGGAGCAATCATCCCATATATTTTTACTGTATGAATTCTGTTCATGTTGAATATTTATTATTATGTTGTGTACACACAATAACATGGTGTCCAGTAACTGACGGTGGCGTTAAAACTTCAGGGCATCACGATTACTAATATATTACATATAAAATTGACCGCTTTGGAGTTGCAATCTTTCCTTCTTTCAAAATGACACTCAGAGATACCTTGTTCAGGTTGTTCTCCATCAAGTTATGTGGCCTTGGACATGATTAAGTAATAAAAACAATTACATTGAATTACTTTTGATGCATTAAATAGTGTCCCAAGATCATTCCTCAGCATAAAGGGTGTGTAATTAACAGCTGAGATGAAGCGGTTATGAGCTGCTTCTTATTAAATTAAAGCCTAAAAAAAATGGATCTTTCAATGAAGCCCAAGAACTTGATATATGCTTATGCGGCTCTGAGCGTCACCTACCATGAAATTTAGTGTTTCCAGGATATTTAACATTAAGACGTAGTTAAAATTAATTCCACGTGCAATTTCTCAAAAAGAAAGCTGACAACTAATGTCAATAAATCGTGCTCGGCCTGAGATGGGGGGATTGTAAATCTGTTGCACTGTGCCGCCCCTCAACGCGGTAGTCGGGGGGTCGAATGGGGGTGTGAAGCAGGGTGTAGGGACGAGGAAGATGGATTTGCCGGCGAGGGAAGGAGAAAGGGTGATTTGAAACCCTGGACACTGATTGGTGGAGATGAGGCTTGGGTGTCCTTGCGGTGACATTCAGCCCATGATATTTGTTTGGCTTTAAATAATACCCTGGACAGGGCCTGAGAATGATGGCCACCGGGTCGGCTGACTTTGCAGCCTGTGCCAAGGTGAGTGACTTCAGGACAGTTCTCTCTCACTCTCGCTCTCTTTCTCTCTGTCTCCCTCCATCTCTCCGTGTCTCTCTCTCTCTCTCTCTCTCTCTCTCTCTCTCTCTCTCTCTCTCTCTCTCTCTCTCTCTCTCTCTCTCTCTCTCTCTCTCTCTCTCTCTCTC
>OMOT01040666.1:0-12251 GCA_900312575.1 Acanthochaenus luetkenii | reverse complement strand
ATATCCTCTTCTGAATGTTTCTGTGTTAAAAGTCCATATAAAAACCAACTAGTTACAGTTGGATTGTATTCCATTAAGAAATGGCTGTATTGTTACGCTGCCACTGAAAACTTCTACCCTGATAATGATATTGAAATTATTTTAGCATCCTTCATCTAGTAAGGATCATGTTGGTCCTGCCTGTGTCCTCGGCGCAGTGTGAGACGGGGTTCTCCACACTGAAGCGCATCAAGTCGGACATCAGATCTGCATTAAACCCCAACACGGTTGAAGATCTGATTTGAATCAGTGTAGAGGATCGTCCTCTGGAGACGTTGGATGCCGCGGTCTCAGTGAAGAGATGGATGGAAGTGGGACAGAGAGCCAGGAGACAAAGTATTAAATCCTGGCCCCAGGATATTGCGTAAAGCCCCAGTTGTGGCCTATCATGCGTTTTAAGGCTACTTTCACTGTTTTTTGTTACTTATAAGCCGTACTGCTATGTTGTCTTTAAAAAAAAAATTACATACAAAAAAGGTGCTCCTTACATTTTGGTGGGTGCTCCTAATACCAAGTGAAAAAGTTCATTTCGAGCCCTGTACATATAAGCATGAAAACACTTAAGTGGCACCTGAGAACAGCAGAACTGTCTTGAAATTAACTACAAATAACTACCTATAACTAATGACTATATACACTCATTGAGAAATATAGAAACTCCTCAGTGACACATTTGTTGTTGTTGTGGCTCTGAGTCTGTACTCCAGCATGTTGGATTTGAAATGAAACAATGACTATGAGGTTAAAGTGCTAAAGACTGTAACCAAGTATTAAATATGACTACTTTGCTGAAGTGTATGTTCATTTGTCCAATATTACATTTGATCTCCCATTTTAGGGAATCAAAAGTAATCTGACAAATTAACATAAACTTGAATAAAGTCATATCAGATAGCACTGCTGAACTGACAGTACAGAATAAAAAGACAGATAAAGTGACCATCACTGTTCAAAGATAGATCTTTTTAATAATGGTGTCTAAGACAGCCAAAAAAAACAATGTTTACAGAACAAAATGCATTGGGTTTGCATTTTATTGTCTTATATTTGTAATGATAAAAAAATAATATATGGTGCCATTTAGTGGCTGCGGGGCCCTACACAACGTGCGTAGTCTGCGTATACGGGACGCCAGCACTGTCCATGCAGGTTAAAACAAACTTTTAATGATTTGAATGAATTACAAATACCTTTTAACCAAATTCTGGTGCATACAGGTAATGTTCTGAATTGAGTCTTGGTGACACATGCTATAAGATGAATGACAGGGAGTGTAAGTCTGGTGTGTCTGCCTGGCTGTCAATCTGTCTGCCTGAGACTGAGAGAGTGTGCGTATCTCACTTGGCTGGCCAGCATGCCATGCACAGGTGGTGTTCTGGTAAGCATGGTGTGAAAGTGATGGATATGAGATAGAGCTAAGATGGCAGCTTTTTGACAAGTTGTGCATGTCTGGTGCGTAGGTGAGCTGCCTCTTTTGATATCACATATCAGGGAAAAAGATTTGGGATGGAGAGTGCGTGAAAAGCGAGTTGAGTAATCACAATTTCAGCACTGGGTGCGCTCTCTAGGCCCTCACTGCCGAGACTGGATGTCAAGCCGCGTAAACTCCATTAGATTGGATAGGGAGCAATGGGACTTATCCTCCACATTGAGCCTCTCTCATTAACAACAATAAAGGATCAGACACATTGCCTCTGAGCAGTCAAACTCCAAACCCCCCCAAAAAGATCTCTTAACTCCCTTTGCGTTTTACCGTCACCCCATAGTTCTCGTTTTTCTGTACCACTCTCTCGCAGTCCTCATCCTGACCTGTTATATTATCTCTCCGCCTGCCATCTCTTCCCCCTTCTTAGTCCTTCAAAAGCACAAAACTCTGAAGCAGACAGATCGTAATCAGAGTACTTTGCCGGAACATAACAACAGCTGTAACCTGCACTCTTTCAAGTTGAGTGTAGTCGACTGAGCGCTGTGGAAGTCCTAAGTCCTAAGCGATAACTTGTATTATATTCAACATGCCAGTGTATGAATACTGCATGGTAAGTGGTAAGGAGGCCAGAGCTTGAAAAGTCTCCATAGACTTGTCATTGTATATGGGGGTGATCGGGAAAGGCTCGTCATATGAGCAATGTGGTTAACCAGGGAGAGAAAACCTCAAGGGACTGCCCCTGTGTGTGTGTGTGTCTGTGTTTGTGAGAGAGAGTGAGAGAGGGGAGGGGGGTGTCAGTGAGTTTGAGTTTACGTGGGAGGACGAGATTGACATTGAATGTGCCCGTTTCTATGGATGTAAAAAGAGTGTGTGTGAGAGAGACTGAGTGAGTGTGTGTTCCAGTCCCTTCCGAGGCATGCTGGGATTGTGCCCTGTTGCATGCTGGTCCCCCCAGCATGGCTGTCGATGGGGATCAGGCGCGTTAATGGGAACGTAGCCTGACAAGCCCACCGGCTTGAGTTCAGAGTGAAGGAGGAAACACACACATACGCACACTCTCACAACAAACGCAAAGAAAGACAGCCAATATCACAGAGTATATTCTCTAGCTCAGTCCCAGGGGCACTGTGAAGAAAGTCTTACGTCAAACCATAATGTAGCATACATTTAGAGAATAATTTATTTGTGTTCCTCTTTCTCACACACACACTCCTATATGGGCTGGATAAAGAGTAATACCTTTCTTTTTATCTGATCCCTGAGTTTCTCCTTCTCTAGTGAGGTCACACAGCGCATAATAATATACATTTGAATGACCTGGTGCCTTCACTCCCTCTGTCTGTCCTCTACTCACTCCAGGGTGTGGGGGGAGAAAGTGTATGACTTTGTGTGCTTGGATGTTTGTGTGTGTGTGTGTGCAGTCAATAACGGGGGAGCAGAAAATATCCATTAAAATGTCAACTGGTGGTCCGGATGCTGCTAAAGGCCATTTAGGGGTACATGGTGAATAATTTTGCCTTTTGAGCTCATGCGGGAACCAACACAGAATGTACAGTTTTTTGCCGTCTCTCTGCACCGGGATAGTCCTAACACATGCTAAAACGTTGCTTACCCACAAGGCCTCCTACTGTTACAATCAAACACTAAAAATTAAAAATAAAAATTCCCACGAGGAACATCAGTGCCCAAACCAGTGACTTAACAGCATGACTTCGGCAAACTACATATCCCATGGGCTACCTCATATGTACCCAACAGCGCAATTATGCCATGATAAATGGAACTACACTTCCCTTGAGGCATCATCAATGTGAGCCTCCTTTCTGATTTCCTGCGAGGATTCCCGGTGTGGAGCTATACGTGAACTTACACTTCCCCACAAGGCATTAAATCTGCGGTTTCAACCCCCCCCCCCACACACACACACAATTACACCGCAATGGAACCACATCCGCAGTTTTCTCTCTTAGACAACCACCTCACAGCTGTTTTCCCCACAGGCCGCCTTCTGCTCTGACACAACACCACTGAAACATACAAAAATCTAAATAAATAAACATTTCAAACTAAAAGAAAGGAACATGTCTTAACACATTTGTCTAAGGCTTGTGAATACCATTTCTATATCCTTATCTATAAAGGATGGAACATATTTAAAATTATTTGAAGCCTGGGTCAACACAGCAGGTTCATGCTATGTTGGTGGTTGATAATCATTTTTTGTGACCAACTATAAATCATTATTTTCACAACATTATTCCATTTATATTTCACCATAGAAAAACTTGCAAGCTGCCAAATGTATCTCCAAGATTACCCAGGAAGCGTCTGAATCTGAATTAAACCAACTCAATATTGGACAGAACGATAGGGCATGAAAATATAATTTAAAATTAGGTACAGACAGACCACCAATTTCTTTTATAATAATTGGGCTAGCGAGGGAACCGTGTCTGTAATTGACTTGTAATTAGCAAACGGTACATTATTAGCTTGTAGCGCTGATGTCAGTTTGCTGAAGCGACTGGGCGAGACCGTTAGTTCTCGGTGGCTCGCCAGAGGTTGAATCTATCAAGTTGTTGGCCGCTGACAGAACACACTAGTGAAAGGCAGTAGAGCACAAAAGAGACTGCTTCGACTTGAGCTGCCGTGACATGACATCAGTGACATGAAATACCAGGTCTGGAAGCGAGGTGTGCGGGTCAAAGATGGTGTTTGCTTGTGTTACTTCTGTACCCAATTAGGTCTAAGAAAATTATATACTTCCAGTGTATCCATGTGATCTACCTCCCTTTCTCTCTCTTTTAACTACACTCGTACAAAAACACACATATGCACACGTCATATATTTTTATATGCCATCGATTCAAAATTAAATATGAAAGGGAGGCATTACTGTCAACTTAGTGTGAGTTAACAGGGCAGAATAAGTCACAGGGCAGAATCATGTTCATCATGACATGGCACACATCATGACAAAATGCAAATTGGCACACACAAAAAGCCAAACGCACACTGCCTCCCCACAGCTGTCTAAATGAAACGCACAACCTCACTTTGGATGACATGAACAAAGAGAGAGGGTCAAAGGAAAAAAGATGAACAGAGGGAAGAGAAGGAGTGAATCAGTCAGTGAATCATTGATTGACTGATGAACAAATGGACTAAAGACTGAGTGGGCCAAACCGAGGGGAAAGGGAGTAATGTGCAGAAGGTTAAGAAATGGAGTACAGAGGGAAGTAAATGAGGAAGAAGTGACACAGAGAAAAGCAGTGGAAAGATAAGTGGCAATAGGAGGAAGAGGAGGAAAAATTGAGGGATGTGGCAGGCCAAGGAGGGATGGAGGGAAGGAAGGAATGGAAGAAATCAGGCCCACAAGATGGATGGAGAGACGGAGGGAGAGAAAGAGCTTGGAGAAAAAGTGAGCAAATGAGGAATGGATGAAGAGACATTAAGAGCGATGAGGGAAAAGACAAGAGTGCACAGTAGGCGAGTGGGTGACCATGTGCCAATGTGGCAACTTGCCATTCTAGTAGTGGTTGGTTGACGGTGCCAGGCCACTAAGGATGGCATTGGTATACCCATTGTACCCGAGGTGGAGAGGGCATACAATTGGTGTGTGTGTGTGTGTGTGTGGAAGCACTGATTAAAGTTGCAACCAGTGTGTGTGTGTTGTGTGCGTGTGCACGTGCATGAAAACGGAGATAATGGCTGACAATTTACAGTACCTCCTCCTTAATGGAGCCACCATCTGAAACCCTGCTGCTGTGCTGTCAAAATAGCCAACCCAATAAAAGAAAACACACACCTACATACTCAGATAGAGCATTGGCTCTTAAAGGGAAAGCCAGATTATACATGCACATTTGTTCTGCTCAGAATTTCATTTATGCAAATGTCGAACCGCCGACCTTGCAGTTGCGGGGCGGGAACTCTACCTCCTGAGCTACTGCCGCCCCCATTTTGGCGATAAAGCATGATATCACTTACTAGCAATAATCTAAATATCAAAGCCACATAAACACATGCCTCAGAGCAGAAGGGACAGACATTATATGACAGATTAATAGTTGCACTATGACATTAAATCGGCTTGATTGTGTTTGTAGGTGTTTAAAAATGTATGTGCGTGTGCATTAAGCAGGTAAGTAGTAGAGTATGTAGTGCATATGGCCGCTCTTACTCAGGCTCTGCATTTAATGTACATTTTTGGGTCATTCCATTCTGAAGGATACAATGTAATTTATACTCTAATTCCAAGCTTTATACATCGAAACTCTTTAGCATTCATGCATCCACAACTCTGGGTCACTGTCACTTTCTCTCACTTAACATGTCACAGATATGATCGCTTTCCATTTTCCACCCATCTTTTACTTCCCCTTTCTCCTGTCTTCCTTTCATCTATCCCACCTCCCGGCCCCTCCAGCCCACAACCCATCAATCACATACCGGCAGCTGGCACGCATATGATCATATTTTCACCTAAGCTTTCACTTGACAACTATTTATCTTTTGCTAGCATGACAATATCCTGACAACGGTAGCTATCCATATGGTGTACTTAGTGAGCATCCAGGAATATAGGCCATAATACAAAGACACGCTTGAGAAAATAAATAAAACCCCAAACGGATGAATATCCCCCTCGCTTTCCCTCTCTTGGGACAATGCCACACTCAAAGCCTGCTGTTAACCTTCAGTGCACTTACAACTTACTATTGATATCACTATAATGTGCCAGTGTACATTACAGTCCATCTGTTATGCAATGCTTAGCACTAGAGTGCAGATAACAATGACCATGTTCCAATCCTTTGGGATGGATGATGAATATAGCCAAAATGGAATAGATAAGGACAAAAGTAACTTTTAGAAGGTGGCTGATAGTCCGGATGAGTGAAGAGAGAGAAAGGAGGTGAGAAAGAGCTTGGGGTGAGCCAGCAAGTGAGTAGGCTGATGTAATCAGGGGCAGTAGGGCAGAAGTCAACACCTAGGTCAGATAAGCTTTATCAAGATGGATGACGAGAAGTTTATTTTGGAAGGAAAACTGAACAAAACAACACAAAATCCGGCTGCTGAAGCCCAGGCTGCTTGAAGACGCTCCGCTTCTGAAGCGCAGCCGGGATGCGACACAGTGGACATTCCGGGTAGGCCTATTTGTGCCTGGGAGGTTTTAATCACTGCCCTGCTTCTATAAGGTCCATTATCCAGAGGCTGCATTATAGTCCCTGGCTTACTGGTTAGAGGTCAGAGGTCAGAGGTCAAAACATCCTCTGGAGCAAATTTACAATGATGCACAGTGCATTATTGACTGACAGACTGGCTATGCTTTTAAAGTGTGTGTGAGTCTGTGTGTGAGGGAGACTGAGTAAGAATGTGCGTGTATTTGTTGCTACTATATATGACAATACAATATTTGTATAAACAATTACACTCCTGTAGGCATATTTCTCCATTCCTTTGTGTGTGTCAATTTGTAAGTAAATGGCAGAGAGACTAATGTTGGGGGTGTGTATGAGCAGTAATTGTAGCAGGAATAAATATCCCCCGTTCTTCTTTATCTTTCATGTGGCTTTGAGTCTGCTGGGCGAATTAGCATAGAGTGTAAAGTAAATAAGCGATGCTTCATAATCTGACAAAATGGCCACCGTCAGAGGGAAGTCGTAGAGGTGTGTGCATGTTTGTGTGTGTGGGGTTGTGTGTGTGGATTGACAAGTGAGGAGAGATATGATGCCTCTTATGCCAACAGCCTTTAGCTGAACGCTAGCTTTCATACATCAAGGAAATACATAAAATGACAAACTCCGAGATGAAAATGAGTGCTTAGCTGCATGCTAGCATGGAGACGTGATTAATTATTGGGCTGGCAGAATGCTAGAGCTAAGTGGGGGCATATGGACCTTTTAACATTAGATGAGCGTTATGCAAACAAACGTGCCGCGCTCTCCTATTTCATTACAGTGTTCATAGAGACAAATGCTACCGTTTTGATTACGATGACGATGGAAACCCCTCACGTCCCCAGTCTCAGTGGCTGAGTTGACTAATGTGCCGAGAATGGTAATGACATAAATGATACTGAACAAAAACAAGAAGCCTGTATGATGGTAATGACAATGACTGCATGTTGTTGATTATACTGATTACACGATGTCTGTATAATGATGGTGATAATGACTACATGAGGATTATACTGAATGATAATACAAATAACAAAATGACGCCTATGAACGATGGAGAGGGTGATGACAGGGTGTCTGCAAGTTTCATCGAGTTCAATTTAAGATTTTGTAATGGCAGTTATGATTCAATTTAGACCAATATCAGAACTGAAACAACCGTGAAAATTAAAACAACCGATCAAAATATGTCTGCATGACATGGGTTGATTTGTCACCAGAAAAACATAAAGACTAACTTTTATTATTTTTTACATTTATGGACTAACTTTTATTATTTATGGACTAACTTTTATTATTTTTTAAATGTATGGACCTTGCGGACAATTTCCCTCCATACACCCCTCCGCCTCTTCCCGTACCATCTTCTGTAGGTGCTTCTCCTTGCGGACATCCACCATGACCATGCCCTCTTTAACCAGGCCTAGGCCCACGTCGTCCTTGGTGTCGCCAAACAGTAGCGTGGCGTGGGGGCAGGAGACGCCGGAGTACTCCACGTTCAACAGGCACCGGCTGTTCTGGATGTCCCGCACCACGCTGTCCACCACATCCGCACAGGTGTCCTCCTGAAAAGGTGACAGGCGGATGGGGTGTGAGGTAGATAAGGGTGGGATATAAAGAGGGGTTAGGAAGTTAGAAAGTAGAAAGAGAGAATGTGGCAGGTAATGGATGGTGGGGTTTGAGGTGAAAAGGTGAAGATAACACCAGAGAAAGAATAGGGAAGGGAGGGGAAGAGTCAGGGAGAGAGGTGAAGGGGATAATTAGTATGCTGCCAGGCTTGCTGATCACTCCTGAACATACAGATATGCGCACTCACACAAAGACATGTGATGCGGACATTGACATGCATAAACACACATATATGCGCACATCTAATTGGGATCTGATGTGTGCAGGGATAAATGTTGAAAAAATATCCTCGCCAATTTATGCAACCCCCCCCCGCAAAAACCAAAAATAAAAATAAAAATATAAACACATGATAGTGGGGTCAGTAAAAACAAGACAATAAGCTCACTGACCAATTGATCAGAACTATATCTCTCTCACACACACACACACACACACACAATTATCCACTCAACCGGTTCAAAAAGTTCTAGTTCTGCTATACTCTCTGATGGTCTGGCTCTTCTTGTCCTTCTTTCTCATCTTACTCTGTCTCGTTCCCAACCTACCCAAACTACTACAGCATTTGATTGAACATCCGTCGTCACATGAAGGGTATAAGTTATTGGTCGGAGCGCATATGTTCAGTTATGTCATTGATATCTTGGAACAGTGAAAAAGATACAAGAAAATAATCAATCTGACTGGCTTTTTTTTCTCTACGCCATGTAAACCTGTTTATTTTTTTGCGTTTCTAAATCGCCAAATATCGATTAAGTCAAGGAAAGAAATAAGAGTTTGAATAGCTTTAAGTGCCTGTGGATGATAGTTAACTGAGTGACTTCCAGTCCTATGTCATGGAATCGATCACTGTATTGACATCTCCTGTAAAAAATAATATGAGTTCTGAACAGTCTCCTGAATAAGTAAAAAAAAAAATTGTATCATCCGTATTAGGTGCATACAAATTGACAAAGCATAATCGTAAATATTTGATTGTGAGATCTACAATAATCAATCTTCCATTCAGTATTTATTTCAATGAGGATTGAAACCCCCTTTTATTGCTAGACCCATGACTGAATAAAATATGTCCTCCCCATTCTCTCAACCATTTGGTTTCATCATTTGGCATAGAGTGTATTTTTTGTAAACATATGTTATATGTATATATTTTTTAAATCTTTAAGCCATTTGAAAACCTCATTTCTTTTCATGTTATTAGCCAATCCATTGCAATTACAGCTACCAATAACCAACTTGTTTTTATCCATATAAAAAAAATCAAAGATTTATTCGTTTATAGGACGAATGAAAAAGGACTGACAGCCAGGAAGAATCATTGAAGTTTGGTAGAGGTTTGGGTTGTGTAGTTACCTTGCCATGATGTAACTCCAAATATTGGCGAGATATCTTCAATAGTTGCTCCGGAGAGTACAATTTGATAATCCAAAATAGGGTTTATTTCTCTCCCCACAGACTTGCATTGCAGGGCGAAACAGGTCTTCTTCATTCTAATAGTCGACACAAAATTAAAATGTTATATGTTACCGGGTTTTGTTATTTTATAAATGGGCAGAATCCGCTTTATTTGCGTGCTAAAAGTGTGACTTTGAGACCTGTTTCGCCATAAATTGTACGTTTATGGGGAGAGATATAAACACTATCTTGGATTATCAAGTTTTACTCTCCGGAGCAACTATTAAAGATATCTCACCAATATTTGGAATCGCATCATGGCAAGGTAACTACACAACCCAAACCTTTACCAAACTTGAATGCTGCTTTAAAAACTATCACTCCCTGGCCTCATCCATCGCTCCCCTACACCATCCATATCTCTGCCTCCCTTCTTCTCGCCCATGTCTTGTCTCCATGGAAACCCCCTTCGAGCTAGCCGCCCTTGGATATGTGTGTGTGCTTGTGTGTGAGAGCAGGGAAGCTTGTTCAAGGCATAGAACTAAGGGCCTTTATTGTCCCTGCTGTCCATTTGGTCAACTTCTCACAGGTGCTGTAGGGGAGCTGAGCGAGAGAGCGAGAGAGATAACTTCTACTTATTTTTGTCTATTTTTATTTGGAGAAACAGGTTACAATATCATATATATATACATATATATATATATGTATATATATAAATACTCCCTTATTGATAAAGAAATGCATGAAATAGACAAAGGAATTATAATAGAATTTAACAAAATAAATACATAAAATAAATGAAATTACTTTGTGTTTTGCACTTCTAACTATTAACAAGTGAACAAAGGCATGCTGTTTTTTGTTTTTAATTTGTCAATAAATTCCTTGCAGCTGCTACCAGTGCCTGTACATGTACCCATATTCTGCCTTGTTTAAAGATATTGTCACTTGTTTCCAGGACATAAAACTGGTGAAAGGTGAAAACTGCATTGGACATGAGTAGAACTATCATGGCCCATTGGCAGTATTCTTCATTTGTATTAAAAGTTATATTTTAAGACCCATATAACTTGTTAAGATAGACATTTTTGCAGGGTATTGGGTGGCAGGCAGAGTGACAAACTCCTATATGTGGTGGCAAAGGCACACAACAAGTGGGGCTAAGGACGCAACGGTTTGAGATTTATATGGTACAATTATAGTGTGAGAAAATCACGGTTTCACGATTATTATGCGCGAATAAGGAAGGAGAAAATAAAATGAACATTTTATAATTAAATGTTTTATTGTATTTTTCACAAACATTTCTTCTGGTTCTGCAAAAAAAACATGTGCTCTATAAATCATTTGAACACAGTGGAAAAAAGTATGTAGCCTAGTTGAGTTTTAGAATTCACAATAGCTGCCTTTTGAAAAATAAAATAAACCAAAAAAAGGATTACACTTACTGCAATAGGTTAGTCTTTTACACATTGCCTATACTTTATTTACCGTTTAATGAATACAGACGGGAATGAGCAAACAGGAAGTAAATAGCGATTACAGCCATTTTGGTGAGCTTTATACATCTCAAAGTAATGTATGTAAAGGAATGATGAGCACTACAATACTCCCATTTCTGCTTTATTGACATTGAACTTACGTTACATTGAAAGCCCAACTTGATATAATAACTTGTAATTTAATCCCCTACCAGCTTGACATGTTACGAGATAAACATGTTTAAAACTACTTTTATTACCTTGTCTTGAACATGCAAGGGTGGACGGTGATCTGGAAGATGCTGTAGCAAGTTAGATGTGTTTGAACCATTGCTAGCTGCTTTACGTCAGGTTTTGCAAATTCAACAACCCCTGGTCATTTTTGAGGCATCCAAAATGCTCCCACACTAAACTGATTTAAGGCACTATTTGATGGTTAAAAAGCTGGGATGTTGTATCCTCTCTGTTAGCTAATGTAACTCCCACACAAACACACACCAAAAAAAAAGATTCACTCGCGTGGCTACATTCAAGAGCATAGAATCGCAGACGGAGATACCAAAGCTTCTACAATACTTACTGTTAGAAAAGTGTGGTGTTTTAGAGCAGTGATTTTCAACCACCGTGAGAGATTGTCAGGTGTGCCGTGAGAAATTATCAAATTTCACTTAATGTTTTTTTTTCATTAACATTTATTCATTATTATCTGCAAATAATATGCCATTGTCGAGTGTCTGTGCTGTAATATAGTGACTGGCAGAGTAATGTAATATTCGTCCGGGTGGCAACAGGTAGCTCATTTCCTTGTTCCTTCTTAGGGACAAGATAATTAGTGGTTGAAAAACACTGTTTTAGAGCATGGTTACATAATAATAATTATAATAATATAATTTATCCTTTATTGTCACACACATGCACAGAGCACCGCACACACTTAGTGAAATTATTCTCTGCATTTAACCCATCACGGATCCCCCCCGGATACACACAAGTAATTGCACAACACACACATGCTAGGGGGGCCCGGAGCAGAGGGCTGCCATTATGGCGCCCGGGGAGCAGGTGTCTTGGGGTTAGGTGTCTTGCTCAAGGACA
>OMOT01040663.1:0-10350 GCA_900312575.1 Acanthochaenus luetkenii | reverse complement strand
AAGACTACCAAGACACTTGAACTCCTTCACTTGGGGTAAGGACTCATTCCCTACTCGGAGTAGGCAACCACCGGTTTCCTGCTCTGGTACCATGTACACTTATGAGCATCCTTATGCATGAACATGGTTTTTGTTATGGACAATCCATGACTAGCACAGAAGTCCAATAACAAGCCACCACTCGGGTTTAGATCAGGGAGGCCGTTCCTCCCAATCACGCCCCTCCAAGTGTCCCCATCGTTGCCCACGTGTGCGTTGAAGTCTCCCAGCAGGACTACGGAGTCCCCTACCGGAGCCCCATACAGGACTTCATTCAGGGTCTCCAAGAAGGCTGAATACTCCGAACTGCTGTTCCGTATTGAATTCAATTAAATAAAAATAGATTTTTTTAATTAATGAACTTTTATTGATTAACTGAATATTAATACAATTTCACACATTCTAAATATTATTTTCTGACAATTCTAAAACAAAATCTAAATCTGATTTGGGCTAACAGCCAATGGGGATGGGGTCCTATGGCAGAATAATAACTATAAAAAACAATAAATAAGAATATGATGTGATGTACTATGTACATGATGCAATGTAAAGCCCCTTGAGACATGCTTGTATAAAAGGGCTATATAAATACAACTTTATTGATTGATTGACTGATTCCCGAAAGTTTATAGCGTTGCTCTTTTATTATTACCATAAACCGCAATTTTCTTGCGCTTGGTTCCATGGTGTAATGGTTAGCACTCTGGACTCTGAATCCAGCGATCCGAGTTCAAATCTCGGTGGAACCTGAACTTTTCCTGATATGTTTCATAAACATTTCAATTACCTAGAAGTTTGTGTTCATTTTGTCAGCGATTGACTTTTCGCATTTTTCTCTCCTTGAACCTTAACAAAGATCGTATATGTCGCTTTATCCTATTCTCAGACATGACGATGGTTAACGTTAAGTTCATGCTTTACGTTACTTCGGCGGTCGTAAAACGTCAGTTCAACATGGCGGCCTCCGTTGTACACCGTTGTTACTTACTTTGTCGCAGTTCAGGAATAAACCTATTGATCCCTCAGCATGTAAAACTAAAGGGTGCGGTAATGAGCGACAAAAACGGCACTCTCTTCAGACACTGCGTCCTGCCAAGGGTTGGTTACGGAAACCGAGGGACAGATAATATACAGGTGAGCTACATGATGCTCTCTAGTGTGGAGAATGTCACGCCAGTTTAAGATTAAAATGAAACGTTACTGATGAACCTGAGTAAAGTGGGTAGTTACAGCAGCGACATCAATTGGATATATCATTAATGTAAAAAACAACAACAGCATGTACATTTATAAACACTACATACAATAAACAAAACTATAAGACCAATGAAAACAAGAAATAGACTACGAACAGTTATGCGGTTATGTTAACATATGAGTGGACTGTATGAGTTGTTAGTATTAGAGGGAGTATGGTTTATTTACATGCATGGGTTTGCTCACAGTTGTTACAGTGATTGCTTACTTGAATATGGATGAATGAATATGGAATGAGTAATACAAAAATATCAACATGTATACAGTATCGCAGAGTGGAAGCATTATGAAAGGTATATATGCCGGTTGAGAGGCATATGGAAACTGAAGGAAGGCAGAGATGTGAATTTACAGCAGTATGATGTACGTATGTTAATAAGAAGTCTACAGAAGGTTATACATGTGGGCAGAGGGTGTCGTGGCGTGTAAACACCATCGTACAGGCATTGCATGTACAGAATAGTGACAATGTGCCAAAACGCTTGTGCATCATCTGTTCACAGAATCACTGTGTTAACCGAACATGGAAGGAGGGAGCATTGGCACAGGGAGAGTGTCACATGTGCAGAGAATGCACAGAAATATGTCCAGAGGAAAATAGTGCAGCTAAGGACTATATAGGCCTATGTACAGTATGTGTAATTTAAAGGTGCAATAATAGAATACAATAGAAAACTTTATTGTCTATTAAAATTGAACTGTTCCTTCAGCTCAATGCTCATTAACAAAGAAATGAGCTGGTTAAAAACCGGACAACAGACATTAGACAACCATAAAGTCCTTCAAATAACATCTCCTGGTCACTATCCAACTACTTCCTCATGTCCAAGTTTCTGCTTTGTCCATTATTGAGGATGGTGACTGCGGAGGGGACGGATTACTTTTTGAAGATGTTTGTCCTTGGGACCCTTAGTCTCCTACCAGAGGGCACATTACAAACTGACTATCTGTAGGGGGCGCTATGGTTGTTGATCCAAACCAATGACTCAACAGTTACTAGATTTCTGGCTTTTCAGCCCATACTCTGTTTTGGAACAAAAACTCTGCCCATTGGAGTATGAAGATGCTCCCAATCCCCCCCCCACCTACCTACGATTTTCAACTGCTCAACGATGGAGGACGGCCGGAAGACAAGTCATTCTCAAGCCAACAATCAGTATTATTATTCCAGTATTTTACATCATAAAATATGACCTCTTCTGATGGATCTCTGATCTAATTAGCTAGCTTACTCCTCTCTGTTGTGAAAATGTCACTTTATTTATTTATTTCAACTACAGGCCACCGTAAACTGTGCCAGAGACCTGTCGGTGTCGTTGCACTTCCTTGATGGCCGATAGTAACGGATTTCTTAATGCTCTTTTTAACGTGGCCTTGCTTACCGACACACATACACACCTCGTGGTGCCCGACTCAAGACCGTCTAGGTATCTTCAGCGTCTTCTGATAACTTTGGCTACAAGCAGTCCACCAAGCAGCACTTTAATTTCAATCAAATCTACACTTTTACCATGGTATATTTTGATGGAGACGATTGTGGGAATAACAGTTTCTAGAAGTTGAAATTGTAGTGACACAAGTGCTGCTTGGTGTATTGGAAGTGTGCCAAATTGATGAAATGTATTGAGTCGTGCTCTATGAAATATGCACATTATGTTTGCCAATAAGGAAGGCAACGTTAAATGGCCGGATTTGCTGTGACCTCTCCATACGAGAGAGCCTATTCAGCCTATGCTAATTGAGCAAATCGATGTACGCGAAAAACAGATTCTGACGCAACGAATGCTTGTAAATGTATCGCAGTCTGAAGAAAACGTCATTGAAAGTAAAATGAACCTATGCCCTTGATCCACGGTTAAGCAACTGGTGACATGTTTATTTCGACTCTTTCAGGATGCCCAAGTGCACATTCCAGTGGGTAAATATACACACATCTTGTGTTAAAGCGTCTTGTTTTTAAATGCTGTCTTTAGTCATCTTCTTATGTTTGCTAATGCATCGCTTCTCCTGTTGGGTGGTAGAGCGTCTGACGGTATCTTACAGCCGAAGCGGCGGTCCTGGTGGTCAGCATGTCAACAAAGGTGACAGTCGACCTTTTCACAGCCAGTTTTATTATGGTGGACACTCGACTTAATGTCTTAATCTGCAGGACTGCACATCTTTCATTTTGCCCCAATATGTTGTGTTGTCTCTTGTGTGGAGAAAATGTCCTGCTAATCAAATTCAAATAATAACCATCTGACAGTTGAACGCAGCCTTGCTTAACAGCAAACGTACGTACCTGTATTTAAATGACATCTCGACTTTTTGAATTGATTCGCACTACTCGCTACCGCCCCACACGGTGTATTTTGGTGGAAGACGATTGTGTGAATAACAGTCCAACCAATTCTAAAAGTTGGAGTGCTAGCTGGTTTTATTGCATGTATGCCGAATTGAAGAGTGGCTCCTTATAATTTGCAAAAGGTCTTAAATAATGTTCTATTAAGTAGATTATTTTGCCAATAATCAAGGCCACATTAAATTCCAAGGTTTTTGAATGGATTTTGGCATCACTTTCTCTCCATGAGAGGGCATGGAACATATCAGGGCTAGCTTGTCAACTGACAATATAAACTGACTGATTTCTACACAAGAATTGTGAGCTATTTTGCCTCAATTTTGACTTTCTCTCTCCCCCTATCTCCATCTCTCTCCTCAGTCAGCACAAAAGCAGAGGTCCGATTCCATGTGCATACAGCAGACTGGATCCCAGAAGATGTTCGACAGAAAATCTGTGAAAAAGTTTGTGTAACAAAATGGCTTTGATGTTAACAATTTATACGTGAACATGTTGTTACCCACGCATGCCACATGTTGGCCTAATGTTGGTTAAGAGTAGTTTACTCTACTGTTGCACTGGAGTCTGTCTGGAATGACCATCAGCTAAATGCGTAAAATGTTAATGTCAAAAATTTGAATATTTTGTCATAATTGCAGTTGCACAACATGTTTGAGGCGAAACACGTCTGTGCAAAAAACAGTATACGTTGACCTACGTAGTTTTTACAAGGGCCACGGTATAAGACAAATAAGGATAACTGAAACTTTATTGATCTCCGTGGATGAATTTGGTCATTGCAGCAGCAAAGGTAATACGATTCAGCAGTGAAAAATAAAATACAATGTAAGCATGCAGATAGAATATGAAATAGGCAGTAAAAAGTGGAAACAGTAAGACAAGTAAAAATAAAACAAAAAATTGAATAGAAATGTAGCAAGTCAAAGTTACTGCTGTTATTTTTCACACCCTCACAATGCTGTAACTAATTATTTTCATACTTTGTGTTCATACATTTCGACGTACTATTTTCTTGACACGTTGGAATTGCCAGTTGCATTATGTTTAGTATCCCCATTAGCTACATTCTTATATATACAGAATATATCCTATTATTATTTTGCTGCTGCAATACCTGATTTCCCCATGGGCTCATCAAAGTTTCATCTCATTTTAACAAAAAATAAATTATATATATATATATTTGTGATCAAATCGTTGAACATTTGTACTGGGACAATCTTTGGATATTGTTCATTTTCATCCCTAACTATCAACATGGAGAGCTTTTGGGTCCAGTGCCCATCAGACGGACTGTACTGACTCTGCTTTGTGGCACAGAACAAGAACCGTATCAATAAGGCCGGGGAGCTGCTGGTGACCTCAGAGCTGAGCAGGAGCCAGCAGAGAAACCTTGGTGACTGTATACAGAAGATCTCTGCCATCATAGCAGAGGCCAGTGAGAAGCCTTATGAGCCAACAGCAGAAGATGTAGCCATTAGGGCGGCCAGGTATTATAAGCCTATAGTATAGTAGCACACTCCAGTACTGTTAACCTAGACGAGGAAACATGTCTTACATGTATGATGATGTGACATGTGTCCTGCAGGTTAGAGAAGAGCAACAAAGAGCGACTAAAACAGAAGAAGATCCATTCAGCAACCAAGCAGAGCAGACGAGTGGATTTTGACTGAGGGATGGACTATTATGTTTGTAATTCTCTGGAATGCATTGGCAATCATTTAATATAATTTATATATGTCTGAAGTTGTGTTCCATCTTTTAATTGCTACTTGTATAAGAATCTCTCTGATTTTACTTTTTAAGAAAGAGCCTTCCATAATAATTATATATATAAGCGGAAGTACTGCTACTGTTATTACATTTCTGAATACTGTTATTTAGATGTCATTTAGAGGTGTACCCCATTTTCTTCTGCTAAGTGTTCATGTAGTTTACAATTATTTTGCACAAAAAGTATGTAATTAGGCTAACAAAGACATTCTAAATAAGAAGACATGGATGTGACAATACAAGTTATTTCTAACTACCTCGCTTGAAAAAATAAAAAAAATGCTTAGTTACGTTAGAGCAGAAATTATATGGCCGCTAATGTAAATAGATACACAGATATACGATAATATAAATAGCTGTCAGTATTTGACCAATCATGGATAATGCCAAGAGGGACGAAAAACAGATAGCAGAGGATGGTTTCGATCCATCGACCTCTGGGTTATGGGCCCAGCACGCTTCCGCTGCGCCACTCTGCTCTGTGAGAAATAGTTGCAACAGAATCGGTATATAAATGTTCAATACAAAGTTCCTTCGTCTAATTGTCTCCATTTCGTTAGTTTTGTTAGTACAGTTAACGTTAGACGTTCAAGAGTTGGAATAGTGCACATTTCCTGTCGATTGTATTTTTTTTGTACTTGTATTTTTGACGTCAGTTAAGCTACTTTCACTTAATGTATGTATTGACTTAAGTATTATACTTGGCTACATTTTAAGCGCAGCCGAGGATTGGAAAGATCATTATGTAACAATGTCTGTTTTATTGTTTACGTTGTTAGCTTTTTACGCTAGTAGCGTTACTTCCGCCTTGACAAATACGGATACGTTTATTGCGGTGTCCTTGACGTTTAGTGGTAACGTTAGGTGACGTTTGTCACTTTATTGTTACAACTGCTAAATGTTCACTCAATGCAAAACATAGCTTATTAGCGCCGGCTAAATGTAACTCTTGTCGAAAACCACAAAAGACGACCACGAAGGGACTCGAACCCTCAATCTTCTGATCCGAAGTCAGACGCCTTATCCATTAGGCCACGCGGTCATATAGGATAAATACGATACAATTTAAATATATAAATCAATATAGGGAGGTAACCCCAACTATTTCTGGAGGCCAATACCGTTAAAGGAGGATAGAGATTAACAAAAGAAACACTTCTAAAAGTTCGGTTTTGTATTGTATTGTATTGTTGCTTGGTGGATCACATGTATTCCGAATCGATGAGCTGATCCTAACGATTCATAAAAGTCTTAAGTCATGTTGTAAAGGCGTGTATGTATGCTCTATGAAATCGCCAGATCTTTTATAAAGTTTGCGGGATGCTCCCTCCTCACGAGACAACCGGACGTGTCGGGGCCTAGCTCTACCTCAACTTCAATGGCAGCGTGTGGGTTTATCGGTAGGCTACAATACAATGTTAAATCTCCCATTTAAAGGAATGTAATAACAGTAGCCAAACAATGTGTTTGTCATTTTGCAGATTAACTGGCGACCGGCCGTTCAAGCAGAGTGACGGACTATGTTAGTTGTTCCGGGGCGATGTATGGTGTCTCATCCCGGGGCAGAAAAGAACCAGTCCCCGTTCTCACCGTCAAGAGTTTAGCCTTCAACGGCCACAGGATGTCGCTGCAATTCATTTGCGTTTCCTTGCACATTTAGTGCAGATGAAATGTTACTTGATGAGAATAATAATTTTGAGTCCCAATACTGATGTGATGGTGGATCACGTTTTTTGTCCAGACAAGCGAACCCCAATAAATAATCAAGAAACAATTAATGTTTTCGATGGTAAGAGACAGCAAAGGTGAATTTTAAAGTTTGGAGAGTCCCCTTATTTGGGTCCGTCTTTCCCTTAGTTTCGGTCTATTGCGTGATAATGTTATGCATAATAATAATTGTCCCTTGCACTACCTTAAAAAAAAAAAGAGAAAGTTATCTTATTTGCTTCTATGTCTATTGTTTATTTTATCCCAGCCCTCTGCCCCTCCAGAGGTGTTTTGCCTCTGGTTAGGCCATCATTGTAAATAACAATTCGATCTGCCCAGATTCATAACATAAGAAACCTCCCATCTTTAAAGGGGTGCTTTACCCTAAATCGATGTGACCTCCATTTTGTGAAACATTCAACCCCTCTCTGAGTCTGAAAATATGTTTTTTGTACATATAGCTGATTCAGAGACGTTGAAAAGTCAAAGTCCCCCCAATGAGGAGAGTAGGGAAAAGGGAAGGGGGGACAGTGCATCTTGGGAATTGGAGTTACTGCAGCTATTGACTTGATTCGGCAGAGCTGGGATCAAAACCTCAAAACCTTGAGAAATCCATGGATAAACATTTTTCTTTTATTTCATTTTTTATGGGATGCAATGTTCTATTTTAATCCAAATATAACTGGTTTGATTTAGGGTAAAGCATTTATTTAATTTAGCACGTTTCCTACCACTTACTGTACTCATATTTAAATACTACAACACCAGAGGTGTTATATCAATGCTTTATTAACATCTTAAGTCGATTTTAGTTCAGTAATGATGCAAACTAATACCAGACTAATCTTTAATGCCAGTATCACATTAACTAATAATACACACCTTTAAAATGGATGATAAAAGCAAAGCAAATTAAATAGGTTTACTCCGACGACATGTTAGTGACATTCACATATAAGCACCAAAAGTAAAAGACATTATCGTGAAACATTCACACACAAATAAATAGACAGGTAAACTTTGACATTGGCTATACTAAATATGCAAAAGATAAGGCGTGAAAACATTTTCAAGTGCAATAGGTAAGACGGAAACCTCATGAGCCTTCAAAAGACTGATTATAGGCTCTGGTTTGGCATTGTTTCCTCTAGGATAACATATTTTCCTCCCTTCTTACTGTCAACAGCTTTAATCATTCAATCGGGCATGCGTATTGGCCTCACATACACTTTACACACCACAGTTGTCCAATTAAAAGAGTTCACCAGAAGGCAACAGGACCCCTCTCTGATTTCAGTACTAGGCTGCAGATGAACATCCATCCTCCGGCAGCTTTTACTCACAACTTACATCAACAGTGACCACGAGTGTGTTGTCGTCGGCGCCACGTAAGGTTTCAAGCTTGGTTATGTCTTCAACTTTGACTTACTGAAGAATCAGATATAAAATATTGGCTATACTAGAATAACAATCATTATAACAAAGGTTTATATGTAGGGAGTCACCCAAGAAAAGGCATGTAGGTATTGTTTATATTGAAAAAAAGGTGCAATATGGTTGCAGGTTTGTTAGTTTGATAGTTTGTAGATTGCTTGAATATACAACGGCCCGGTTTGAAGCCTTATACTGGTGACAGTTCTGCTATATGTCTGTCAAGCTGTAATTAAATAAAAATAGTCTGAACACTTGTGGAAAAAACGCTCCCAAGAATATTTGATTCCATCAGCGTTTTGACCACGAGTGCTCGTTTTGTTTTACCCTGTATGTTTTTATGGATGTACATGTTAAGCTGTTCTCCTTTAATGGCCCGTAGGTCTTAGTTTTTGCTATTTGTATCACAATCACAGTTATCATGTTTTGTTAGAGAAGGTGAGACAGTATCGAACAATCTCTTTCCCCAACAACCACAAAATGCTTACACTGTATATGGTATAAAAACAACCATTCCAAAACACAGTATTTTACTTAACCAAGCAACACGTCTATTTCACAGCCTTTAGCAATGTTATATACTGTATCACGACTGTTCATAATGCCCAGGAAACAGAAAAGACAACAATCTTCAGAAGATTGTCTTCTCACTAAGAGTAGACAGCAGCTTCTTTAGCATTTAGTGGGCCCATCATTCCTTCACATTCAAGACGCAACACGACAGGATTAAAGCATATCTCAAAATAAAACAAGAGGCAGAGCAATTTCCTCCCTGTGAGCATCATATTTCACTTTAAGTTAGCATGTAATAGCTTTGATCATATAGTCTGGGTCCCATTGTTACTTGATCTCCATAGGCATCTGAGCACTGAGTTTGACAGAAAGCACGAAAGCACTAGGGTTAAATCTCTGGGCAATGGGGCGAGGCACCCCTAAAGTACAGTACTAAGGTCACACACACAGAGCAGTGCAAGATAGTAGCAATGTCCTCCAGGCAAAAGGCTTATCTCAATTTAAAATAGAACAATACTTTGTGTAGGAGCATTATTAGCAGCTCAAGTTCATTCTTGAGACAGACAGGAAGGATCGAGGTCATATCCCTGTGAATTAATATGAGACTGAAGAATTCAGATCATGTTCTTGTCGTTAATGCACATTTCTAGAGTGAAGCTTTAATGTTTGGCGCACTTGTGAGACTCTTATGACTCTTGCCGTCCGTGGAATCCAAACTGCTGTTGTTATAGCTTAAAGTGACAGCTGTACCTGTGGTTTACGTAGCAAGAAACAGCTTTTAACTAAGGTGTTTATATGTCTTAGGTCAAGTTAGGCAGACAGGGGAGACAGTGCGTTCAGTATGTTCGACTGAATAAGAAAACGGAATAAGAGTATGAGTGATTAATTCATGTTTTATAGATATGACTGAATAAATGAAAATGAGTTTCATGCTAATCAGATTCCTCTGTATGCTGTAAGGTTTCAATTGTGGATGAAAAGTTTGACCCCAAGGCTGAACTGAACTTTAAGCAAGGTTGTTGTTTTTTGTAACAGAACCCTCCATAATAGTGCTTCATACCACAGGGGGGATAAACTGAACCCCTGTTCACACTCTCAAGCACTGAACACTGAAAAAGCACAAAATCATACTCTCCTGACCCAATCAACTGCCATTACTGTTTACTACGTTTGCCAGACTTCCCGGGTTTGCTAGCTTTCGCAGCTTTGGTAGCTTTGATGTCCGTCTTGGTCTTCTGGATACGAGAGAAGATCTCTTTAAAAAGGGCCTTGTACTCTGGAGTGTT
>OMOT01040654.1:0-19379 GCA_900312575.1 Acanthochaenus luetkenii | reverse complement strand
GAAAAATAGCCCATACACCTGGCTAATGGCATGGAATAAATATAAGTAATCGCTATAGCACCCCAACAATATTTGTCATACTGGAAAAATATTTATTCCCATTATCTTTTTTTTCTGTCTTTCAATACTTGTGCATATCAATCTACGTTTGTGTTTGTGTGTGTGTGTTTGTGTATTTGTGCATGTGTGCTTGTACGTGGATATGAGTTCATGTGGGTATGCCTCCGCATTGTCTCAGTGTGTGTACATATGTGAGGAGCCAATAAGCTGTAGTGCTGATGCTGTGACACAGTTCTGACTGTATTTACCCTGCTCTCCAGCTGCTTCTGCACCTTCCAGCTACTGACAGGCGCAAGGAAACCCAAATAACACACCCTGCTTCCCATCAAAACAAGGTATTTTTTTGATCATCAGAATGTTTGAACCAAATCAAATTGTATTTTGCACTTATCTTTTTAACCACGTCTATTTTGTATCTTGCTGGCCTGTTTGATGTTGCTCACGCTGACTTTTTGACACATTTGCCCGTCTGTCAGCAGACGGTAAAATGATAAGCACTAATACATTCGTAATGCTAACAGACGGATAAGCAGCATCTCTAGCTGTAACAATGCAGGAGAGCTGCTTTGTGTCTATATATCTGCAAACAGCAAGCTATACACTGCTGGTGCAGTGGAGGCTGTCATATGTATTTCTGTTAAAACAACAACAGCTTGACATTCCCATTGGGTGAATGACAGTGGAATGCATATTTATGAATGTACTGTAGTCGCACACACACACACACACACACACACACACACATTTAAACTTCTTGTGGTGATGAAAGCCCCTGGCGTTCATCACTCTGTCTTAAGCAGTGGTTATTGAGGCATTAAATATGTCTACACAGGGCTCAGCGAAAGGCTGCCAGATCAGTGTTCTCCTCTGAGGGGGCTCTGTTTGCATACAGACGGGTTGGGGGATTGGGAACGTGCGCCGAATGGAGCCTGGGAGCCGTAACTGGGTGCCCTTATGGGATGTCACTGTGGGAGAACCGCGGCTCTTCAGCGGGATTACTGAGATTCCTGCTGAAATTGAGCGGAATTGGAAATGTGGCTGACGGATTCTCTCCCAAGTGATGCGTGCACGGGCGCTGGCACACACACACACACACAAACACACACACACACACACACACATATATATATACACACAAACGTTCAAACAAACATTCTGCCACAACAGGAACTCTGATGATGTTGATGCTTTGGAACATTTACAGTATACATATTGTTGTGGGCGGATTTTTGGAATCTTCAGCTTGATCGACTATTTCCCATATTTGTTCTCCGTTGATCTATTGTCACAGCGTTAGAAGAAATGCAACGCAGCACTGGAGCATTTCTTTTATCTTTTTAATTCTTTTTCAATTCCCCATACGGAATAATAAAGATTTGAACTGCATTAAAATGAACTGATCTGAAATTAATCTATATTCCAGTAAAGGTAAACACTATTCCAAACCAATGACACACCTAATTTGCTGGTGTCTCATGATCAGTGTGGACTGAGAAAACCTATTAGGACAACATGTTGCAGTCTTCTGTGTTGGAATGTTTAATTGCGATTAAACCTAGTCCAATAAAATTTAGATTATAAATAACTGATATAGTGATATCATAAATTCACTTAACCAAACTGACTTTGCTTTGAATGTCACGGTTACATAAATTGCTGGTAAAGAGCATTTTGTCTGTCGGTACAGGTCGGTGTAACAGCATGAACAGGTTTTCTCATAAGAGAGGCCTTTACAGCTCAGTAGCCTCCTTTTCTAATGGGTTTTGGGGTCAATGTGGTGAGGCCATGCTCCCCTTCTGGGGTCCCTTCTCCTGTGTCATAAAATAAACACGCTTGGTGCGACCCTAGTAAAGGTGAACATTAACACCCCGGCCGCTGGCCCAGGGGTCAGCCGGGGGTCAGCAGCCTGTGGTGGAGGGATGGAGGGAGATCACTCTTCCACACCGTGCCAAGATGGTGTCACACTCTTCTCTTTACATTGGATGTGTAGGACGTTATGTATCACTACGGCC
This sequence comes from Acanthochaenus luetkenii, assembly GCA_900312575.1. Classification (NCBI taxonomy): domain Eukaryota; kingdom Metazoa; phylum Chordata; class Actinopteri; order Beryciformes; family Stephanoberycidae; genus Acanthochaenus; species Acanthochaenus luetkenii. The sequence continues at coordinate 17,307 of OMOT01040654.1, read as the reverse complement.
CCGGTGTCATGTGTATTGTGTCTGTAGGATTAATGACAGTGCCCAGACTGGTTCAGAATGGTGAAGATGCTGAGAGGGAGGGGAATGTTTTTGGCCTCTGGTTTAAAGCCACAATTTATTTATCTGATAAGCTAGCTTGTGAAAGTCATGTTTAGCAGTCGCATACTGTCAATGCCAATGTTGTATGTCTGTTGTGAGCATGCCACAGGACCAGGCGCCTCATTTATAAAACCGTAGATTCCACGCTAAAAGGTTACGTACGCACAAAAGAGGAAAATAATCAGATTTATAAAACTGTGTACGAACACTGGCACGCGATTCCCCCTTTATAAATCCCTATAATCGTGAACTGGTAGGCATGTGCACGGGCCTCATACCCTCATACCATAGATGGTTAATGAAATGGCCTTAATGAATGCTGATGTGTATGTAAATGTTATTGTTATTCCATTCAAGTGAGAAAACGACAAAGCCGTAGTAAGTTAGTAAGTAAGTAAGTAAATAAGTAAATAAGTAAGTAAGAAAGATGGAAAATGTAAATTTCCCCGGTGGCTTTAATTCGGGTATCACCAACCAAAAGGTTTGTTGAGTGGCAACATTTCACATTAATTTGATTTGACTTAAAAAATGCATAACAGACTTAAGAACGTAAAGGGATAGTGCACCCATTTAAAAACAAATTGATACTATTTAACTAAGCCCCAAAGTGGTACGTAGGACTGTTCAGATTTTGTCCTCACCTCACTGTTTTAGCTGCTCTGGCTTGGACCAACGCTAACATTGGGCATACTGTCCCCCGAGCTAGCCCTCTTTAAATTAACGGTCTAAATCCACTCAATTTGTGAAACAAACAACGTTTTAGTTTGTAGGTGTGTAGTACAAATTTACCTGCTGCAATGGCATTTGAAAAAGTTGACAGTTGTCCAAAACATTGTTCATCCACTGCAGAATGCATTTTGCTTACGTTGTCCTGAAGCTACAGAAGCACAAGCAGCCTCAGTTTCTTCTAATTCTAAATCGGTGTATTCTGGCTCAAACAAGTATGGTTCGTCTACAAATTCCATCTACTCACTTCCTCATAATCAGACATCTTCAACTTCCGTCTCTTCTTCTTCTTCGGTTTATATTGGCGGCTACTTGCGTCTCGCAATGTTCATGCAGGGTGATACCAGAAAGAGAGAAAAAGAGGAAGCTGAAATGGCTAGGCATAAACAGCTATTTTAGCGAAAATATAGTCCTAGGATAAAATCTGAACAGATCTACGTACCACTTTGGGGCGGAAGTTAAATAATATCAACATTTTTTAAATGGGTGCACTATCCCTTTAAGATTTTTTTCTTCTAATTTTCTGACTCGGGGTATCAGACAGTTGGTTACCGTTGGTGAAGAGGTGGCTTAAGAGGATAGCTGTGCGCCACAAAACCATAAGGTATACCATTTTGGACCTTTTGGGCAACCGACACTATTTAGTTGTAGATGATTTTATGTAGACCATTTTTGCTTTATTTCACTACTTTGCCAGAGAAGTCTCCAAAATGTGTACAGGCATGGGTTGAATCACATTCTCATGTTTTTTTTAAATAAATCCAACAATCCGGTGGCAATTTTCAGGCCGTTAAAAAAACAAAACGGCCCCAGAAGAGGCAGAGCAGAGTGGCGTGTGCCTCCCCAACAGTGAAGCCCTGGTGCATTTATTCAGCCTGGCATTCACCTTGGCTGCGGGGAGCCACGGATGTCAGACATGGCTAACCAGCCATTGCAGAGACCAGGCACGAACACCAGACCAGACAAGACTGGTCAGACATGATAGGGTAACTCCGTATTCCAACACTGACACTGAGGAGAAAAAAAGAAAGAAAGAAAGAAAGAAAGAAAGAAAGAAAGAAAGAAAGAAAGAAAGAAAGAAAGAAAGAAAGAAAGAAAGAAAGAAAGAAAGAAAGAAAGAAAGAAAGAAAGAAAGAAAGAAAGAAAGAAAGAAAATAGCTGGACAAAAATGAAAGCCAATGAACGAACGGCAGCCAATAGCACTTCCAAATTATTCTCATGGTTTATTTTGTTTTGTCCAAAATATATGCGACTATTCTCCTATGTAACAAGCCCCACCCATCTGATACTCCAAGCTGGTTAAAACAACTGCTTACAATTATTTGCAATCACTATTTGGCCCTGGTCTGCAACCAGAAGACACTGACTACAATCCAGGAAAACAAGTAGAGTCAGGATTTTTAAGCAAACTACAAGGATTTATTTTCCATTTTAGCCTATCCACGAAGTGCTCATAAACCCTCTCCCTGCAACAATTATGGGGGCATAGATCACGTCCTTTCTCTGGCAAACACAAGATAACACCAGCAGGCTTTGGGACATCTCATTCGCATTGGGAACGGTCTGAGAGATGCTTTACTAGATGGATTTATACGTGGCCTGCGCTGCTTTCCAGTGATTGAACGTCTTTGTGCATGTGTTGAGCTGACTCTGCAGGGATCTGTCAGGGGACTCATAAGGCAGGTTTGAATTAGGCGTGAGATAGGAGGAGGTGTGTGTCTGTGTGTCTGTGTGTGTGTGTGTGTATGTATGTATGACTTTGAGTACTTTATGGTGAAAGAGCGTGTAAATAGTGACCGGAGACAGATGTGGTCTCATCCCGGAAAGGCTGAGGAAAAGGAGTTCTCTTACCGTCATTATCCAGACAAGACCTCAGGACCAAAGGAAGAAGCAGGGAATTTCTCAGGATGACATACGTACTTGCCATGTACACACACATATGCATGTACACACACGTACACACAGATGAAACACAAACGGAATCCTCCTCCAAAAGTCATTTGATGGCATCACTGGTTGCCAATATCCAATTCCACAAAGCGAAAAAAGTTCACTAAGTATTGTTACCTTTTTCATCTGTGCGGGCAGCAGCTTTACCAAACAGGGGAGCTGTAGCTCGCACCGCCCCAAGGGCCGTAAAACATGAGCTGGAGAGTTGTGAGAGACATAAACCCGGTTCCTTTTAATGTAATATTGATTTACAAACAGCATGTTCAAACAACTCTCGGTCATGGGTCGTTAATTTCAAGCCCTAACGAATTGCACCGGGTGCTGAACTGGGGCCAGTGCACATGAGGTACTGGTAGTTGTTAGATCCACATGTACAGGTGTTGGGTATCATGGTGTCTAGACAGTAGCGCCCTGAGCGCATGGGGCTGATCTAAAAAAAGAGATAGATTACAGCAATGAAACACAGCATCGATGACTTGATAAGAATTAATGTAAAGGGTACGAGTGTATCAACCATGGGTGCTATTCTTTGGTGCCAGGTGATGTCACCACCTGTTGTTCTCTATAGAAGGTGACATCACCTGGCACCAAAGATCAGCCAATAGCAGATAGCCAGTTCAGTACCATAAGATGTCAGGCTTCACACAGATTTGGGTTTGAGGTTTTAGTTACTCAAACTAACACGTCTGGTCTTCACGAAAATAAAGCAAATAGCATATTTTTCTACTGGAACTCACATCTCTGTTTGGTTCATTCACTTGATCAACTTGTGTGGGTCTCAATAGTTGATTGTAATATTTGGTGCAATACAATTCTATGGTAAAGGGTAACCATACATAACCATCAATACAATACTTAAAGTGATATTTCATTTTGGTTAAACATTAGATTTTTGGATATGCTCACCTGTTATGTCATGAGTATGGGACTAGCTGTCAACATTCAACATTACGTTGTTGTGACCTCACAACACGGGGAGAATTATAATATTTATCAATTTGCTTCAGATGTATATGTTTAAATGTCAGACTACTGGAAGGAAGACAAAAGTTAGTGAGCAACACCACTACTGATAACTGGTATTGTAGCCGGTATTGTAATTGACTGTTCAGGAAGTCCTGTGAGAATACAAGCGCTGAAAACTATGTAGTTAAAACAAAATGAAATATCCAAACATAAATATATAAATATGAGGAGGATTTACTGCATGTAACCTGTAATATATCATCAACTTGAATTTAGTTTGTTTGAACTTCAATTTAAACAATAGTGTGTTACTAAATCCTACATTGTAAAACTGTTTCCTGGAATAGAAACTACTGCGTTGAAAACCTATTGGTGCTGATACAGAATAAAGACCATCTGGATTGGAGCTAGGGACCCTATTATGGGAATTCAAGTTTTCCTCTATTTATATACATATAAAATCAAAGATGTTTAATGAATATTGTTGAAATTGGGTTTTGTTGAAGTGGTTAAAGTCATTGTATTTTCTCATTTTAATTTATGTATGTTTTTTAAAGACAATTTGTAGCATTTGAGCTGGTACACCTTCCATAACTCCTCCAGTCAGCAGGTTTGCCTCATTTGACTTAGAGACGCTGGTGTTGTCGGCCCAGTATTGTGACTGTTTTGCATGTGAGGACTTAGTCTTCTAATTAATTCGGTAAATATCCTTTTAACTAAACTATTTTTATTTGCAAAACATCATGAACATTATTCTTATCCTGAGCCGTGGTGTATTTGAAAAACAAAATCATGAAAACTGAATAAAAGATGGGACCTTTAACATACTCATGCTACAGTGCTGAGTCACAACCTCTAAAAACTTCTTATTGCCAGGCTCGCTAAATGTTAGAACAAAATGGCTCCCAGATTACTGTCTGGACTTAACCATGCAAGATGCTGCAGCAAATATGGCTTCCATTCACATTTTAATTCCCCTACTGGTAAATGCTTCCACATGAGAATGCACAATTGGAGGAAACCTGTGTTCTTCAGAATCAACTACAACTTTTGTTTTCAGGCCAACATGTTGTTTTTCCAGACCTTATTTTTAGGCACTTAGCCAAAATAAAACCCAACAGCAACAACTCCTACAGCCTTTTCCATACTTCATGCAAATGTCTGGAGCAACCCTTCCCCATGCTTTGTTTTCCTGTGGTAACAAAGCATTTACATTTCATGAGCTCACTAACCTTTTTCTGTCCCTTAGCATTGACTTGTCACTGGGCTGATTTACTGGACTAGTCATTTTCATGCAGGTCAGCGGCTGAAACGCTCTCCCTAGTGCAGATGAATATTTACATGGCAGTTAACAGGTGGTGAGTAGTTTAATGGCAGTAATTGCTCCATGGCACGTGTAGCAGGAGAGGAGGTGTAAGACTTCTGTTGCTTGGGGCTATCCCACTCCCGTGATGATGCATCCCTGGGGATATGTTTATAGGTGTGTGTATTTGTGTGTGTGTGTGTGCGCGCACACATGCATGTCTAAACTGTGTTTTCACCATGTTTAAGGGTGACATAGAGTCACACTGGTGCTGTGTCCAAGTTGAATTCATCCCATGCACATTCCAATTATAAAAAACGTATTGTGCACTGCGGCATGAAGCAACTGAAATATATTTACATGCTACACGGCAATGTCAACATATTGTATTCAAATCATATCGAAGCACAAACAGCTGACAGGTGTCTATAGTGTCAGTGTGTTTTCCTTCGCCATGATTGGTTCACTTTACCATCACTTTATGTTGCACGGCAATGTGGGTAGTTGTCAGCGTGATTATTACCAATTTCTAATTTGTATTTTGCTGATTTACTCAAATCCAGCAAACAGTACAACATCCTGGCATTTTCAGTACATTGATGTTGATTTTAAATAAATTCTACAATTAGTTATGGAACTCAACATCTGCTATTATTTTATATTTTGCAGCACATTCATGCATATTTGATTTATTGTGTGATAATTTAAAAAAACAACTCTGTTGTTAGTTTTTCATGGATTATTGAAGTGTATTTATCTGGAAAATAAATCTAAAATAAATAGGAGCTCAAGACAGATATCCCCCAAATTACCAGAATAGAGATGTACCTTTTGGGATTTGTAATTTAGCAGGAGCCTCCGTTTTTTCTGTTCAGCAGAGAGGTTAGAGATGAGGTTTTAATGTCCGCCTGACAGCCATGCAAATGTTAAAGCACTGGAATGTTCCACAAGCCGGAGCAGATGGACGTGACAAGCCCCTCCCCTTCACTCTTAAGGTACATGACATCACCACATATGGCCGCAGTGATGGATCTGTCTTTTGAGAGTGATGGTTGGCTGAGTGGAGAGAGCGGGAAAGGGATATGCAGAGGGCAGAAGCAAAATACGGGCATACTCTTTTCCATGGCAAAAACAAAACAGGCTGGACTCACACAGTGAAAATCTTTTAAATGGCCTGGCTGTTTTGGAATTGATTGCTCGTGTGTGTGTGTGTGTGTCTTGGAAACAGAAAAACAGACCTATATATAGCTGGCCTGTTTATTATTTTTTTGAGCCTGCATGCTCATTTATGTCCCTCCACTGAAATGCCTTGAAGGTGCTACATTTACGTTTTGTGTTTCTCAAAATTAAGACCGCATCTCCCAGAAACCCCGTTGCTTCCTTCAAAGATGTTGTTGCTACTTGTCCCCCCACCCCCATCCCTGGTGTTGCTCTGCATATCTTTGTTTTGAAGAGCAAGAAGGAGGATAAGAGCCAACAACAAGCCAATATGCATTCTGACGAGGTATAATAGTGGAATTGGAAAGGTTGTGTACTTGCAAACTAAAATAGTACCTGTTTTACCGTAAAGTAATGTCCCTTTGTGCAATTCAGCAGATAAAATCCGACACGATGGAACACAGTGTAGAGGCCAATAGAGACTGTCAGTCTTCTCGGCGATGGTCCTGTTTGTTTACGGTAATTAAACGAACGTCTCAAAATGAATGTACTACTGATTTATTGGTGTTAAAATGCTGTACGGACATTTTTTCTTTACTTTCAGCTTGGTGCGTAGGCTAACATAAAGCTCGGGTGATTTTTCTCTGCTCGAAAATGTATGGATTTCACATTAAAACTCTTAAACTAAAAGATATACAAATGAAGAATCACAGAGCGAGAGAGAGAAATGACCTCAGAGCGATAAAGCAACAGGATGGATATCCAGCTCCAGACACAGAGAACAGAAGCTGGGAACTTGTCTTGTCCTGCTGTGTGTCTGGCAGATCGCTATGGAGGCCTGTCATTGCGTCCAGCAGGGCGTCCAGCCACTACATGGCGTTCAGCAGGGCCTCGGCAGGGGAGACGAATAAATCACTGGAACACACACAGTCCAGTTTACAATTCGCCCACCACAGCCAAGACTGCCCTCTAGTCACACATTCAACTATAACACCTCCAGTATTCTAACAGCTAAAGTAACATCCTTTTATTTAATTGATTTTACACAGATGTGACCAAACAGTAACCGTATCAACAAATATATGAACAGTGTAAAGGATGTTTATCAGCTTATATGCTAGAGTTGATTTTAATTGATTTACACTGGAAATTTTTGAAACAAGACTCCTTCAGACCAACATTTATACTGCAACTGCTATTTCTGTGCTCTGGTTTTGCCCAACCGTGATGCCTTACAATTAGCAGTGACAACCATGCTGATTCTGTTTACCCTCTTGGCAACTGTTAGAGACACTGTTATATTTTTGTCACTGTAAGCGAAATGGACTGCCAGTCTGCCAGGGCTGTTAATGGACGAACCTGGTGTACCGATATTTCATGAAATGAGCACAATGTCTTAAAATGCAAATACGTGCTCTGTGCATGAAATATGAGAGAAATATGTTTTGAGATTGAGCTAGCGGTGGATGGGCGTTTAAATCTGCCTTCAACTCCAATGACCTTGGTTCAATTCCCAACTCATGACAAGAAGCTTCCTACTGTGAGTGAAATGTTCTTTTTTCACCATAACCATAACCAAAACGCGTCCCTAACCTTAACCGATTGTTTTCCTCGCCCAACCTTAACCAAAGTTTTAATTGCCTAAACCAGACTGTTAGCGAACCTTCACGTAGTGAAGAGGAGAACATGCCGTGTCCAGTTTGTGCTGTTGTCACATAATCCAATTCATGTGGACACTAATGATCAGATAATTTGTGTCCGCAATGCGCATTTGAAAAGTGGCTGTGATGAAGAAGAAGACAAGCATACTGTATAATTAAACGAAACAGCCACACAGGCCTCCATAATCAATCATCCAATCTCACAGGGTGTAGACTCAGCCAATCAGTGTGTGTGTGTGTGTGTGTGGGATGGAAGTCATGGTAAATAGCATAACTCTGTGACAGTGTAGTCTTTTTTAATCATTTATTTATCCGGGGAAGGTTTTTGCTGTGAATGCATACTCTTATCCCACAACGCCATGTTCACACATTCATACCTGAGTTCTGCCCAGTATTTGGACTTGATGGGGCTCATCAGCACATCCAGAGCCACCTCTCTGCCTCTGCACCGACCCTATGACTGCGCCATAGATCTCCTACTTGGGACCTCTCCATCATGCTGTCGTCTGTATTCCCTGACTTGTCCGGAGACTGAGGCAATGGATAAATCAGGGAGAGCGACTTCCTTCAACACCCCAGCGGCCATTACAAATATTGGTGATGCCATTCGGCCTCACTAAAGCTCCCGCCGTCTTCCAGGCTTTGGTGAATGACGTCCTCAGGGATACGCTCAATCGGTTCATCTTTGTCTACAGAGATGACATCCTGATCTATTCCCGTAATCCCCAGGAGCACATCCTCCATGTCCGCCATGTTCCCCAGCATCTGTTAGAGAACCAGCTGTTTGTCAAGGTCAAAAAGTGTCTTCAGTCGCCTTCCTGGGTTTCATTATCTCAGACAGTCATATCCAGATGGATCCAGACAAGGTGAAAGCGGTGGTGGACTGGCCCCAACCTACCTCCCTCAAACAGCTCTAATGGTTCCTGGGGTTTGCTAACTTCTACCACCGCTTCATTCGCAATGATAGTTCACTGGCGGCTCCACTCACAGCCCTCACCTCCAACCTTTTTGCCATCTTCCTGGATTCCAGAGGCCGACCAGGCTTTCCAGGAACTCAAGCGCCGCATCACATCAGCTCCTATCCTGGTAACGCCTGACCCCGCTCTTCCATTCATGGTGGAGGTCGACGTCTTGGACACTGGAGTGGGAGCCGTCCTCTCACAGCATACCTCCAAGGACCAGAAGCCACTTTCTGGTCTTCTGCAGCCACTTCCGGTCCCTCATCGCCCCTGGTCACACATCGCCCTGGACTTTGTCACCGGTCTGCCTCCCTCAGCTGGTAACACCACTATTCTCACCATTGTAGACCATAAGGCCTCAGTTCTCTTCGCAGTTCTTGAGGGCCTTCTGTTCCCTCATAGGTTCCCCTGCCAGCTTGTCATCCGGTTACCACACCCAGACCAATGGCCAGACTGAGTGCTGGAATCAGGACCTGGAAACTTCCCCGTGTTGCCTCACCTCCTCCCATCCCACCCTTTTAGGTCGGCAGATGGGGCCCAGTGTGTTCTCCACGTGCACTCTAGGTTCCCCATTCGTCTTCCATCAGCTCATCATCTTTTCGTGTACTTAGTCTCTGCTTCCCTGTCAGTCTGTGCTTGAGCGTTGTACCTGCCTGCTGGATGCAGCGCTCTGCCATGTTTGTCAAGACCCGCGCGCTGTACTGCGCTGAAACCTTCGTCAGTGGATGCGATACTTATTCTCCACAATGCACTGGCCTAATGGACTATTAGAGATAGACTGTTCTTGCGATGTTCTGCAGACAGACTATACGTTTTGTTTTGTTTTAGTGAAGCTTGTTTTTTGATTATTCATGTTCTTCACACGAAGCGGTAAGACCACCGTTATTTGTGGCCTCATTGTGTTTGTCCATTCCAGTCTTTGTTACCTTGGCTCGGCCAATCAGCTTGTCAAAAAGCTCATTAAAATTGGCTCCATGCTTTCGAGGTGTTTTGTGTTGTTGATTTCATATTTGAATTGGTTCAAACCCATTGTTAGGCGTACATGTTTTGGGGAACCCCACAATTTGCACACGCACAATATAATTCTATGACATTAGGCCCATGCAGCCCTCTAATCCAAAGGCATACTGAGATATATAAAGGAGGGGGGAAAAGGCACCCTGTCTCATCTCTCATCTCCATCTCTCCGAGTGGCCAATGTGAACATCTCTAAAAATATCATACCCATTTGAAAAATAACAGGGGTTCACATGCCACTGGTAGCATATCATCTACCACACTGTCAGACAGCAGCTCCCATATTTTCCAAGATAGTTCTTCCGGCACCGCCGCACACGGTTCCCACTGAAATACGCATCTTATCTGGGAGAGTGGACTTAAGAGTGCGGAGAATGTCATCCATACACGAAGTAATGAACTAATCACAAAGCGAAGGCCTGGGAGAGAAAGGGGGGATTAAAGGATGTAGGGAATGTATGGAGAGGTAGAGAAACCGGTGGTCATTTAACGTGACCAGTCATGAACACTTTGGGGTGAATGGGTTCTCTGGTGCAATTACCAAGCGGATCTCGGCGTGACTCACCAGAGCCCATGGAATAATGGGCAACATCAGGGAAACACGAGTGTTCATGTGTGAAAAGTGAGTGTTTTCTGTTTGTTTAAGTGCGTGCTGAGACGTCATCACATAAGAATGGAGGGATGAGAAGGTGTTTATAATGCCCTGCTTTCTTCACATCACATAATTTTCTCTTCAGCTGCAGTTGCTCCCTCTGTCTCTGTATTCATCCCTCCCTCTTTCTCTGTCTCTCTTTCCCTCTCTTTCCATGCCTCCCTCCCTCCTCTCCCTTTCCCCATCTTCAGCCGGTGGCGGCTCAGCAGAGCAGAGTGAGTGCAGGGCTGTGCATGTTTTTACATAATCTCAAAGCCTAAGCAAGGGATCTGCTGGTCGATACTGGGACCTGCACGCCAAACAGTTCCACACAGATTTATGAGTTGGCACAATCAGCAGAGCTGGCAATCTAATACCTGTTGCCCATTACATCTCGCATCCAAACCCTTTCCCATGCCGCTCAGAGCAGTACATCTGGCCAAACAGCGTTTGCACATACTTCTGTAGTTTGTTTTAGCTTACTTGCAGCGGGTGCCAGATAGTTGAGATTTGCTGCATAGGGTTCTTGAGTGCTCACTCATTGTAAGTCACTCCGGATAAGAGCGAGTGAACTAAATGCTAAATAAAGAATTCTTAACTTTAGTGCAGAAACGCTGGAATTCAACAGAACATTTCCAATGATGTCAACTAGACCAAATTCCAAATGTTCACTCAAATTCTTGATAATGAATTAAAGTCATAATGGAAGAAATAAATAAACGACTGATAAATAAAATCTACAACAAAGATATTCTTCTGAATTCATTCACTGTGTTTACATTGGAAAAAGTAAAAAAGTGTTTTTGTTTTTTTGCATGAGCTTGAGAAGCCATCTTGTACTTTCTCTCCGTGGTTTGGCAGTTTTATGACCCTTGCGCCCATGCCTCACTTAACATCGTTTACACAAGGAAGTGATTATTGCTCAATAGCTGACACAGAAAAGGTCAGCTCATGAATATAAATACACTAAAATTCCACCCAATCACTCAACTTTTCCAGCCATTAACGTACCTGTTTTGTTTTCTGGGAATGTTTCACTGTGTTTTCATTTCTATTTTGCTGTGATCTTCCCAAGGCTTCTGGGTAATCATTTGTGACATAACGTTGTGACACGAGTTTGAGCTTTTTGATTATTCTCTAGGAAATTCATGCTCCATGATGAGGGGTACGAAATGCTGGTAAATGTAGGTTATGGCAGGTACATTTGAATATTCTACTGGCCACTTTGGCAGGTAAACAAGCACGTTTAGCTGGTGAAATAGTCAATAGCGAGTGTTGAATTCTTGGATTTTGTTTGTGTCCTGAAGTTTGTTTCCTGCCGTGTCCATGGAATTCTGCGAGACTTCATCAAATGAAAATCACAACGCCTTCTCAATTCGTCAGACTCCTATTTGTGTACGACTACTTCATTGTCATCATCGCACACGTCAACCCTCCCACTCTGATTCCAGATGGAGCGCTGCCAGCCAAGCAAGGTGTTTGCTACGTACCCAGCTGTGTAAACTGTTAATTTTGCATCAGTAAACAACAACCTGAGTCGTCCACCGAGGCAAATATGATAATTGTTTGCGGATCATGCAGACAACCCGGCAGAGGCTGTGAGTAAACGGGAAGAAAGCTCAGCTCAAACAAAAGCGGTTACTCGGGCAATGGAGCAGTAAGGCCGACGGCACACTGGTGTCGTCCGTGGGAACATCCAGCTCATGGACTCATGGACACGAGATGATGTCCATTCTGTATGGCCTCTACAAACTAAAAGCTATAAAACACTATTTCAAAACACATGGTAAAAGTGCAAATATCAGCCATAATTCATGTCAGGCGGGGCTACAAATTGTGACCAATGGTGAATAAGATATGTATTTCCAATAGTATAACAGATATTGACATCAGTCATCAAAGACAGGGTAGTTTTTCCCGAAAACAAGAAGAGGGTTGTTTGAGTTGTGTGGAAAATTTGCAGCTAAGTAGTTGCATTTTCACAATCATAGAACTTTCCCTTCCTTTTATTAAGCAGATGGCGCTCAGTAAGCAACATGACATGTTTTGTAGAAAATGATTTTCTCAAGTGCTGTACTCTGTAATGAAGCTTGATAGCGCCCAGATATAGAGGAGTGAAGTGTCTGACATGTGACTAACTGACTGACCTGAATCTGCCTCTTGATATCCATGGCGACGTGGCTACAGTGCTGTGGGAAAAACAGAACATAAACTGCTAGTCGGCATCTAAACCATGTATTTTTTTTATAGTTAGAAGTAATAATAATAATAATAAACTGTATTTGTATAGCACCTTTCATACATGGAATGCAGCTCAATTTAGCAATACATTTCAAACAAATAAAAGAAAAAATAAGAATTACAGGTCATATAAAATAGAAAAACAAGAGGTGCAACTAGTGATAAAAGCAATAAAACATTTTGATTATGAAGACTGTATAAATTAAAGTTACAATTATAAATAAAGATAGCAAAGATAGAAAATAATGAAGAATGGTAAACATACTGCTGCTAGTTATAAGCTAAATGTAAAGGTTTTCAGTTCTCGTTTGACATTTTTCCATAAAATAAACCAAATCTAAATGTCTATTTTGTATTTTTGTGCCAGCCTGTCATGATGTTTGCTACGTGGCTGTCCTCACTGTCAACAGTCTATAAAATGATATAAGTTGATAACTTTGCAATGCTGATACATGCTGACGAATGGTCTTAAAGCTACACAGAGGTGGGATGATAAACTACTAAAAAGATACAACGTTTTCTTAAAATATGATGCCACCTTCACTGTTGGCTGTTCTCAATCACTTTGCTATTCTGAAAGGCATTTGGCATTTGGTCAGCAGAGACGGGATCCATGACTTCATCCTGTACCGAACGTACACAATTACGCCAAAAATACAAAGTTAGTACTTTATGCTCCTTAATGGCAGCATTTGCAACATGACTCATGTCTTCCACTGTACCATCACCAAATGTATTGACCTTCAGCTGAAAAAAAGCAGCTGCTCTTTAATGAAATACAGAGCTGTCATCCGATCCAATTCTTTCTAGACAGTGATGGTGTGTCTGCTCAGTCCACCAGTGTGACCACATAGCCCAACGAACGCAGGCTCGAAACCTGCCGGGATCTCCTCCGCACGGCGTCCCTCGTCCTTTCTACCACCGAGACAAAATGACCAAAGAGTGCGTGGACTGCCCACTCTTGGGGGAAATGGGAACAAGAGTTCACTTTAATGTCTGGAACAGGGTGAGAAGAAGAGTGGCTCGGCACTCTTGCCATTGCCCCTCTCTGTGTGAGGAGCTGGTCTTCAAGGATGGGTGGTCCGTCTAGGGCTGAAATGGAACGTGTGTGTAGGGGTGTGTGAGCTGCCTTTGTGTCAGGGGAGAGGGGCCTTTGTTCTCTTAACCAGGGAGGTGGGACCGACAGATTAAGCCTTTAGAAGTGCAACCGACCACCATGAGGGCACGCCACAAGGGAGAATGTGTGTGCGCGTAGAGTGTGTGTGCGTGTGTGTGTATGTGTCTGCATGCAAGTACGTGGTGTGGAATATGGGTGTGGAAGCAGGGAATAAGACGGAAAAAGAGAGAAAGAGATCAACAGAGAGAGAGAGAGAGAGAGAGAGAATAAGTGAGAGGTTGCATTTGTGCACATTTGCATGCGCATTAGCATGAGTTGGTGAGATGGTGACGCAGGTCAGCAGGTCAATAGTTCTTATCCATCTGTCCTTCTGATGGCATGCCTCCCAGGCCAGTTTGATTCCTCTGTGTGGGAGCTAATCTCCCCCCAGTGCTCAGTGATCCTCTACAGCATCCTCTGATCTGCTCCTTCAGACCCATGCTCCCCACACACAACAAAATGGGCCCGGCCGAGGGGAGGGGCGCAGTCAAGCACGCACACACACACAGACACACACACACACCGCACAGACACACACTCACATGAAAACAGATGGACAGCTATGCTCACAGAGGTGGGAATACAGGCCGAGACAAGCGTGTGCCATGAGTGGCTAAAGCGTCTTCCGTCCCGCCGATGTAACACAATACAGATACAGAGAAGATGTTTGTTTTTCTCCGAGACGCTCTCTTCATTTGAGAGCTTCGGAGTGGAGAGTGGAGAAGGGACACAGAAACTTGGCGACGTACCGCGCAGGGAATCAGACCTCGCTCCGATTGTATTTCTAACTGATTCTTAGCGTTTGTCTGAGCCTTCTACCACGAGGGTGAAGCGTTTAGCACAGAAGGACACTTCAGATAGGGTCAGAAAGTCGTCAAAAGACTGTGAAGCACACCGAACTGACTTTAACTGACTCTGACACTCTCCCGTCACCGTCTAAACGTCCAGGCACTCCTGGTGTCCCGTGTGACACACCTCATCTGTTTGGTACTCCGGGCAAACTATGCAAAGAATGACTTCTAAATACTGTTTGACTCGGGTCTTCAGGGAACAGGGCTTCTGGGAATACGACAGGCACGCCATCTGTGACGCGGTCCTCCTCCGGCCCTCTATCTCGTGGAACAGCCCGACCTCCTCCTCTCCCCAACTCTTTCTCTCTCTCTCTCTCTCTTTCTCCTGCTTTCTTCCCTCTCTATTTCCCTCCGTCTGTCATGGCAGGCGTCTGAGCAAACAAACAGGCGAGGGTCCGCGGCGAGCCAGACGGCGCGATGTGGGATTGTTTGCGTTGGTTGCTCCCGTGCGGGAGAAAGTTTTCTTAAGAGGCACACAGAGGCCTGGGGGCTCAACAGAGAGACCACAAAACAAATATTTACCCTCCTGCCTCCGGCGCTCGGGCCCGTTCCTCTCCTCCGTGGACGAGGGGCGGCAGGACGGACCCTCTTTTGGCCCAGAAGAAAGGGGGAGATGGAGTCTGACGCTATGGGCAGATGTACAATTGATCCTATAGTTGCGATGATAGGTGTGATCGTCTGTCTGACTTATAGGTGGAGACAGCGCACCCTGGACTCAACGTGAAAGACAGTATGCCGTGTAGCCTCCTGACGGTGAATCTCCACAGCCAATTAGAAGAGTGTTTAGCCTCGCACACCAGCCATTACCTGTGACTCCTTGAATCCGAAGGCCAAGCGCAGGTTCCTAAAGGGGGAGGACAGAGTTGTAGCACTTCTCGTCGCTGCATCCGGGCCCTCCTTGCCCCTATGTGTCCCCCGGCAACCTCGTCAGTGCCGCCATGCTCGTACACTCCTACTTATAATCTCTGCACTCTCTATGCCTTCCCGATATGATCAGGCGCAAATCAACAGACAGCCCACGTCCCTCCAATGCAGCCATTAGGCTCAGCTTCCATCTGAATTTAAAGTGGGTCTCCCTTCGCTCCGCATACCTGTAAATATGCACATGTTTGACTGTGGGGTCACAGAGGAACACGGGAACCGGGCAGAAATGCCTACTTCCTGGAGGAGACGGGGGGGGCTCCGCCAATCATGCGTCAGCACAGAGACATTCTGGGAAGCACGCCGCCACACATCAGAGATGAACAATAAAGCAGAGGGGTGAGTGAGAGAGCGCACGCAGGAAGTGGATGATTTTACATGTTGACCAGTGAGGACCGTGATGGACAGATGTGCAGGTGTTAGTATCCTGTGGAAAGGGAATAGTTGTATTCTTTACTGAAGCCATCTTCCTGCCGGTCACATGATTTATTACTCAGACTACATAGTGAAAGTGCACAAACTGCCTGAGCAGTGATAACTGTCTGTTTTTGGTAAAATAATTTACATAGGAATTGAGATGGTTTGAAAAATAAACTCACCTTTTCATGATCAATGCAGTATTGTTCTATTGCTTACAAGCATTTTTGGAAACAGGAGTCACTTTTTCAAAATAGTGAACACAACCCTCTGAACAGAAATGCTAAATGGAACATTTCACTTGCAAAATGCTCCAATGGTCTCAAAATATCAAACGCACGCCATAAATTCAAACGAGTGCATCAAAACAGAATAATTTGTCACCTACTGAAACGTTCTGTTCAACTATCATTTCACAAAGGTGCACAAAGAACAAACTATACGTGTCAACATGTCCTGAGCACCTTTTCTGTGGTGTCTTTCATGGTGATGCAGTATTGTAACATGGACGTATTTGTACATCACAGCTGCAATCAATTTTCACTTTACTAAGTAACAGCTGAGTACCAAAGCAGAAAGGATTTTTCATGCAATACAAATACTTTCTGAAAACAATTTATTCTTTCACAGCAGCAGTCAAGTGTTTTGCAGGAATTGTAAAATAAAACAAGACAATATATGAATTAAAACAATAACACAATATACAAAAACATGTAAACTCAATGTAATGTCAAAATGTATCAACTCAAAGTAGCTGCTCAATGTCGGAAATCATTTCTGTTCTCAAATCTGTCATTATTCTTTCCTCTCTGCTTCTTCTGTTTGCCTCCATTTCTCAACAACACCACACTGCACTTGATTATGGACTGACTGTTGATTGGACTGTTGTGCACTTAGCATTTGCACATGTGGAGTAGAGTTTTACTGGTTTGTCATTGTTGTCGTCTGCTGTGACCAGGTCATGTCGGTTTAGTTGGGTGGGACTTAAATTATTTTTGTATCTTTTAGCATAATTGTATCTTTTAGTAATGCTAACATGTGTTTGTCATCAGTATTTAGTTTGGAAGAAACCAAAAATGACTTGTTTTGCAAAGTACTTTAGGCTCAGGTAGGAAAATTACCAGCTCACCAAATCACCAGTAGAATTGTAGCGCCCTCTTGTGTCGATTATTACTCACCGCTCTTTGCAGTATCTTCACAATATGAGCAGCCTGAGCGCACTAGGCCTTGCGAAGTGTTTCTTATGGGAGG
>OMOT01040645.1:0-26586 GCA_900312575.1 Acanthochaenus luetkenii | reverse complement strand
AGCTCCACCAGAGTGACACTTGCTGCACCAGCAGTCCAAGCTGCTTTGCTCGCCACAATCACTCTCATCACAGTCAGTTGCTCGCTACAGCAACAGCCCACACAGAGCAGCCAGAATCATGCTCATCATAGCTACTTAGTCACGCTTTCCAGAGTTGGGCTCGTCATAGCCCAAGTAGCCAGCTGCACCAAGGTGATGTTTGCTGTGATTTGCCATGGTGCTAGGCAGAGTTTCACTCACCTCAGCTGCAATCAGAGCCATTCTCGCCAGATACACACTTACATCAGCCACTATCGGTCATACTCACTGGAGTGCTACACAGCCTGAGCAGCTGGCTCTGTTTGCTACATCAGCCCAAGCACCCGTAGTTTGAGTCACACCTGACAAGAGGCATCCCCATAGCTGCCATCATTCACACTAACTGGAATCCTACTGGCCACAGAAATAGCCCCAGTAAACACCTCCTCCACAGAGACTTACAGCAGGAGCCAAAGCAGATCGCAGTCATGCTCATCAGAGTCACACTTGCCTCATCCCACGAGAGGCAGTGCTGATGATTCTCTAGCCCAGGGATAGGTAACTTTCATGGTGGAGGGAGCTGGAAAAAGCTATTTAGTCACTACAAGCTTGTGCTGCATTCCCACATTCACAGATGAAACCCACATACTGTATATCTTATGTCAACCTGTATGGTGCAATAAGCATGTAATTAAACTTTCGTGCACACTAATATTGAGAAAGTGAAATAATTATTGCAAACCTCATTGTATTTCATGGAAGAACACCATCTAAAAAAATGCTTGTTCAATTTATAGACATACATAATATATCAAATTACACATATCCTAATAACCTATCAAAAGCTATACATTGTATTAGACTGTAGATTCTCCACATTTCAACACAGAAAGGTTTGAATTTCATAAAAAGTTATATTTTTGCAAATAATTAGCACACATTTTTTGTGTAGCTACGGGTAATAAAGTGATAGAAGTATAATAAAACAAGTCTAATATTAAAACATCATTGTAAATGTCAGCAATGGCTCTTTAATATAATATTGAATTTAGGCAATACTGTAGCATTTTCCTCCATCTAAACCCAATAGATCAGATTAAATATATTGTTGATCCAAAAATGAAACAAACCCATTAGATCAGGAAGCCGCCTCATTAATCATAAAGCTATAGCATATAGCCTAAATTGCGATGTATATCATTGGATAGGCTTGTTTTGAATTGGATAAGAAAACTCATTGAACACTATTTCTGGCTAAGAGGCAAAGATAAGTCCATAGTGCTTCAAGGTGAACCAGAGCACGATTGTTTGATTTATGCTTTCATATTGTTCTGCTGGTCCAGTCTACTGCATTTGCAAACTGCTGGCTGAACTCTGCTGCTCTTGGTATGGCTATTACCAGAGAGTGAAGCCTTGCATTCTAATTACGGTTGGGCTATATAGGTGTCATTCATGTTAGTAATGACTATAGCTTCTACTCAGGCTGTATCTCTTCTGTTCCCTATTAGCATGATGAATAGTTGTTACCGGTCAAACCAATTCGAAAACGCATTCTTGAGTTGGTGGATAGCGTTCGATAGATTGGGTTAGAGGACAACATTTCAACCAATGATCTCTCATAGACCACCCTCAAGCCAAAGAACCATTTGACTTGTCACATGTACAAAATAAGTAGGCAGCAGACTACAACACAGCACGTGTTGCAAACGGCAAAGTCCTTGCTACATATACGTGAAATGTGTTATGCATGTTCAAAATAGATGTCCTAATGTGTATACCAAGGTAAATAATGAGAGTCCAAACTTACCTTGAACTATAAGCCATTATGTGATTGATCCAAAACCTGAAGGAAATTCCTGCTTTTGTAAAATTTCAAAATGGTAGAAAACCCATCATGTCACACTTCGATGATTCCATGAACAGATTGGTAGGAATCGTCAGCTCTATATGCGTCCCACGTTTCATATTAATAGGATCCACGGTCTCAAGAGTTGCAGCCTTTAAAGTGTTCAAGTTATCTTTAATTGTAGCGTCAAATTTTTGTTCCATGGCTCCAGTGGGTCATTCTGGTTTTTGTTTCATGGCTCTATCTCAATATGTTGGTAGACAGATGAACAACAACCATACACATAGACACATCTCCAGAGACACAGGATTTAAGAACAAACTTATCCTTTTAACAGCCTTCCGAATATCAGTCACCTCTTTCCATTAACTGGATACTCAATGTTCCCATTGGATGGTAATCTCTTCCAAAAAAAAGTATACTGTAGCTTTGAGGCAAACAATGACACTTTGTAAGCTAAAGATTAGTAGCTGGCTACAGAGCCAGGATCTGCTGAAGGGGCAGTGAAGACTAAGGTCTGGAGGATACCTGCCATGTTTATGACAGAGCGTCTTTGTTACAGTAGTGATGCAACGCAATATGTGGAGCATTTGATTGATGGCAATGATAGGCTGGGAGTCCCCACGGAGAATAAGCAGCCTGTCTCATGTTCCTCCGTTGGTGTGTCACTTCATCTCAGTACAACCACAAGACTTGGGTATGACAGTTTTGGGATGAAATGAAGACTGACAGATTTGACAGTTTGCCCTCTGCCCCCATCTCTTTCCTTCACAAGTCAAGTCAAACTTTATGGAGGTCTGTCTAGCAGTTAGATATGTCAGCCTTGTAACTGGGCTCTGGTATTAATGTATTAATGCCCTTGACTTTTTCAGACTTACATTGTGACCTAGAAAGCTTTGATTTACAAGTCACAGTGTATTAAGTTAATGGACCTAACGATGAATGATGCTGGAGATGTATTTAGTTTTGTCTGTGTGGTTCAGTATAACTGTCAAAATGGCTCTGTGGTTATGATCTAAAAATCTCCATTGTTATATACTGCTTTGTACCTTTGGTCAGACCTGGAAATCCAAACAAGAGACCATACATGCAGTGGGTGCGATTTAGTCCAAGAGAAAAGCAGCCTCCAGCAAGATGTGCACTTGGGTGGAGATCTATGTTAATTAAGGCATATCCAACAAAATACAGAGATAAACAAATCCCACACTTGTCAAATCGAATAAGTAGAGCAGCACGCCTATCGTTTTTATGGAGGAAAACATCTGATCCCTCTGATATTTGTGAGCTGCCCTACACATTGAATTGATATTTTGTTAGAGTGAGATATTGATGTTAGAATACTGTGGAGTTGAGTGGACCAGTGGGGCTGTTGGATAAAGTATTTGTGCAAAGTAGTTGAGAACCCCAATGTGGCAAGGAGGCTACATTTATTTGCTTGTCTTAAACCATCTTTGTAGTGATGTTGTTTATTCACATATTGTTTATGAATAGGCACTATAAATACAAAACTATGTATCCTATCCTTGAAGTAATTCATTTCTATGGGAGACAGTGGTAAAATGACCGTACCCAGTTCGTAATGGAGTGACAGATACATCCTCTCTCAATAAATTAGTTTACAGAAAATTAGTTTGAACACCATCTGAATACTCATGATGATTTATTCTGATAATGTTGGTGATTTTAATTTGGAAAGGCACCATTTCTTATTGAGGGTGTTTTTTTCGTGAACTATAACCCAAATAGCGAACTTCGTTGCAG
This sequence comes from Acanthochaenus luetkenii, assembly GCA_900312575.1. Lineage (NCBI taxonomy): Eukaryota > Metazoa > Chordata > Actinopteri > Beryciformes > Stephanoberycidae > Acanthochaenus > Acanthochaenus luetkenii. The sequence goes on along the minus strand of OMOT01040645.1, from coordinate 22,961 downwards.
GGGAAATCGCAAGCTTTCCTCCATATTGAGCGTTCACGTTCCATACGAGTAAGTGCATCGCTCTGCGGCTCCAGGGGTGTAGAGTGCATTGAGAATGCTGTCAAATCTAACGGGTTCAATTGTGAATGAGGCGTGTTCATGGCAAGATCTTTTATGAATGACACTGATCAATGGCAGCTTGTACCCCTCCTCACAGTAACCAGAAATTGTAACAACATCCATACAGACTTGAGAAATGGAGTAGCTGTCAAGGAACTGAGAATGTGATCAATCCTTGACTATACTTTCCAACATCTAAATGGGATGGACAGAGAAGCCAAGACGTTGAATAAGCTATCATGCAAGTGATGGCACACCAAAGTTCTCAGTGTGTACTTCCAATGTGCCAGGTCTGAATAGAAACAGTGCACACTGGCATTTACCATCGCAGACCAGACTCACCCACTCAACACCTACACCACCCTGCCTGACAACATACTACACGTAGACTTTCACTTAGTCCACAAAATCTCACCCAAAAACTTCAGATTTGAAGATATCCTTTGACTAACATTTGCCCACATTACTCCAACCAATCACAACAGTCTTCTCGTCAAAAATCACAAGTTGTTTAATGTATAGAAATGGATCTAAATCGATCTCTAATTCGCCTAATGTGCGCATCACGTCATGTCTGTAATTTGGTGAGACACAGGACAGTAGATCAGTAGCATTGTACTCATTCCAACAGAGCCTCCTGTTGTGAAAATGAAAGAGAAGGTTAAAATGTGTGTTGGTAACAGTATTTGTAAACGGTAACACTTTTAAATCGGAGATGTGTAAAACTGCTCAACATTCAGATAGAGAGTTAACATGAGTAGTGCAAAAACTGGCATATTGCTCCAGTTTACCACTGGACACTGCTGTCACTGTAGGTAAAGACAAGTAATTAATCTTATTGTAATTGAAACCCCCTTGGTTACACACAGTCTCACATCTTGATTGTTGCTCAGCTTGCACAGGGCACACCGCACCGAGCGACTGCAGCGAAAGTAAAATTGTGGATCGTTTGCGTAACGTTCATGTTATTTATTTATTGATCATTTTATTTGTGAAATGTTCACACTATTTATTTCTTTCTTTCTTTATGAGACTGTTGACCCCACCCCACACATAGCTGTCTTAACTTGAGCCCACTTGTTCTCCTTCACATTGGAAGCCAGTTTGGTTATTCCGCCCTCTGGGCAAATAATTTGTTCCAGCTGTAATCTTAATTTGTGGAGGAGATGCATAAATTGTCACAGTCTGAATTGAGCCATTAATTGCCCCTCCATGTGAGGCCCTGCTCTGTTGGCCATGTTATGTTACCTTGTTTGAGGGACTCTTGTCTGTGTCAGCCTTTCATAAATGTGCTTTGAACTCTAGGTTCCTGCTTAGAACTGCACTGATGCTGCAGGGTTGAGATTTTGGTTAATGTAAAGGGAAGATGTGAGGTGGAAATGACAGTCCACTGTCAGTTTGGGTTTGTTTAAGATTATTTTCATGGCATTTCTATTTTATTAGATAGTTCATAGCCGGATTCAAACCAGCACTTCGCAGTTACATGGTCAAGTGTGCTTTGTAGCCAACCGAGCCACCAGGACAGCACAAAGAAAGCTGTTGGGAACTGTTTTCTTTTCAGTTTATGTGCTTGTGAAATTAGTTTAGACTTTAAATTAAACTCATTGAACTAATATACATTTGTATGTTTTTGTTAATGCAGTAAGATGTGTTTTATCCCACACTATGTGATGCCCAGGCAAATTATTAAGCCAATTAGTAACAATTATTGTTTGGAACGATCATCAAAAGATAAAAAGATAATCAAATCGGTCCAAAAGGTTAAACATTGGCTGTATTATGCCATGGATTATGAACGTGTGTGTGAGTGAGTAGTAAGGTTGCTTCTAAGCCCCAAGGACTGGAAAGTGGTTGAATATTATGCACTGGGCACTTAAGCAACATTAATTATCATGAGATTTGTTTCTACTCTTCCTCTTGTCTTGAGCAAACAGTCATTCCTTATTCTTGCTTTTGGCCCGAAGGCCTACAGTATCTTACCCTAAGAACTACTGCAGAGGATACTAGTGATGTTGAAACTGTATTAACTTAGCAGAGACACTGTTTATTCTTGAACCATTACTTTTTTCTCTATTATTCCCCTTAACATCTATGGCATCTGCGCACACACAACTACATGATGAAAGAGGCACTTTGTGCAGTTAAAGGAGGATAAGTTATATCCCCCAGGACAGCATTGCTCAAATGTGGCCTATTTACTTTGCTCCCATTTGAATAAAAACCTGCTCTCTGAAACTTAATTTTAAATATGTATAAACTCATTAAAATGGTCAACAGAGATTTTGAAAAAAAAAGTTTTAAAACAGTGAAGGTTTGCAAACCTGGCAATAAGGAATTGTTCAGGTGGTAAGCTGCAAACACAGAAACAACAAAGCCTTAGGTAATACATATGCACAGGTGGTGTGTGCTATCCTTGATGAACACAGACAGATTTCACCTATAAGGCAGATCCTATCCCCAGTTAAACAGCTGCTTTCCATTTGAAGAAAAGACGTGTATTTAATGTACTGCTGCAAGATATGTATGCGGATCTGGAGTTGTTCAGTGTTCTCCGTGTCTCCGAGGAGACTAATTGTAAAAGTGACACTTATTTACATGATTATTCTATTTAATTTGATCAAGTCTATCCCTTTTAATTGTAGGGAAGATTGCCTTATTAAGTTTGTGATCTTGTGTGATTTCAGTATGGGAAGAGTATATATAAGGGTAACGGCTCAACTATGCTCTTCCAGATACAATCGTTTTCACAATAACTTGATTGTGACCTATCATGCCATGGCGTGAAATATTCTGTAAATAGTGTGTTCCCCACCCAATATGAGCTCTTTTAAACCATCAGGTATGTTTATTGTGTTACTATTGCTCATTTAGTTCCATGGGTATCACTCTGGGGACGCAGTCCTTTCTGTATTGTATACTTTGCACATTTTGATAAATGAGTATCAAATATTGCAGATCCAGCACTATCTATAGGGTGTTGTGCTGTGCTTGAGCAAATGTACTGAAGTGGGTAAACATTATAGATCTTACCCATTTGCAGCTTGACAGTTGACAGCTTATAGTAATATTGAATCAAAGTGTTTAGCCAAATAAGCATTAGTTGGGAACAAAGGGAAGGGAAACTGTTGGACCCATCCAGTTAGTGTCTTCTTTTCCCTCTACCTCTCCCTTTTCTTGTGATAGGGGAAGTAAAAATGCTTTTGATGATTTTGTTTTTGAAAATGGTTTGAGCTCCCCCCAACGATCAAAATATAGATGTCCAAGGGTTGTATCAATATTGTGCTTTTAACCACAATTTGCACATACTGCTTGACAATTCCAAATGTGTCTCTGTGAGAATAAACAATTATAGATGTAATTCATTTAGTTATGCTAAATTACTCCACCACATTATATAAATGTCATATGGTTTTCAACCCCTATGAACGTGCGTAGTCAAAGGTAAGCATTTCCAAAACGGAACTTAAAAGTGTTAGACCCTATTACTTGAACTACTGCCAAGTGTAATACCCATAAGGACATGAATCAAGTCACCTCATCTTGTATTCAGATTAAATATATTTTCCTGTGATTAACCTGGACTGTCAGGGGTACTTGAGCTGTTTTATTTTACAGTTCCTTTTAGCACCTGTGAACATATATAATGAACAGTAGACAGCCAAGTCTTGGTAGAGCAATATGAAAATGACAGCATGGAAGTTATCTCCCTCCTGCCCTTAACATGGAAACCGAGGCTAGTTGTCGTGTGGTGCTGTGTTCAGAGGAGACCCATTGTACTCATATTACATTTCTGTGAGGAAGAAATCTCTCTTATAATTTCAACCTTGACAAATGATCACTGGTGTAGCACAATAGTGATAGGCCACATTGTTTATTTGGCACTGATATGCCTAGTGATCATTGTATTGCACAAAATGGGGAGAACATTTTACTCACTCTTTTGAAGTCCACCCTATGTGCCTTGTGCAGGGCAAAATCATCTACAAATCTCTTTAATTCCAAACTCCTTTGTTATTGATAATGCCAACTACTGGACTATCCCGTATCAATGAAACACGTGTCCGTCTTCGGGTCTTTCTTTCTCCCTCTGCTTCTCTTTTGTGTTTTTGTTATATGTGGTTAACTAGTGATTAACGATGAAGCCTCTAACTCGTACTCTGACTTGACCACAAAAAACGTAGTTACGTTGGGTATATTATCATGCATGACTGTGGCAGAGATGATTGGCCTAACGCTATGTTGGACACATAAGCATGTATTTCCCAGCAGTCCTTTTGAAACAACAAGGGTAATCGTAATTATACCATGAACTTTCAATTATTACACTGGAATTTCAGTTTCCTTTGACAGAAAAATTATAAGAAATAAATTGAAATTGACCCCAACCTCCATGGGCTAGTGAGAAGCTAGGGTCTGCACCACTTATTTTTATTGTTTTAACAAATTATTCAACATAGTCATCCAATTAGGTTATTCTGAGCAGCTAACCAATTTGTATCAGAGCCATTTAGAGCCTTTTCATTCTGTCAAATATTATATTAGTCATTGAATATATATATAGTTTTTGTATAAAATAAACTGATAGTACAACTGACAAAAATTATTTCAAACAAATTTAGAAAGAGGGAGAATGTTTTTAGTTTTTGGTCTATTGTCACCTTAGGCATGCTATCTTTAATGGCCAGTAATTTCACATTGAAATAGAGTGGCGTATGTACTTGCCTTCGACTCCGGCAACCTGGGTTTGATTCCCAACTCGTGCACATTTGTCTGCTGTGAAATAAATTAGAATTTTCAGCAGACGTTTTTATTTCCTAACCATGACTACAACTTTACCCTAACCTTAACCTGTCATGACTGCACCCTAGTCTCTCCCCTCTCTCCCCTCTGGTGTTTCCCTTGTAGGTCAGCAGATGGACCCAGTGTGTTCTCCTCGTGCACCCTTGGTTCCCCAGCTGTCTTTCATCAGCTCATCATCCCATTGTTTACTTAATCTCTACTTCCCTGTGCTTGAGCGTTGTACTTGTCTCTGTGTTCTTGCCTCTACCATTGTGTGGTATATTTCCTGTCTGTCTATTAGTGTAGACAGCCGTGCGATGTCATTGTCTGCTACCTCTACGTGCCTGCCTGCTTGCCTATAATAAACAGTCACCGTTCGTGCCAGGAACCTCCTGCCTCTGCCTGTTGTGTCTGTGCTTGAGTCCTATCCGCACCCGTTACATAACCAACATTTTAGTTTCTTAACCATAACTGTAACCTGTTGTTTTAGCACCGGTTATGCAGCTGGCCATGCATAGGTATAGTACCAATCAAATGCTTCAGTGTGGTACAAATCATGGGTGCATAACTTTTCGTAAGATATCATATTCATTATTTAATTATTGCATTAATACACAGAACCATTACAAACAGAACATACATCCTATCAAAGAGGAGTTTCTATGACATTTGACAAGACTGACTGAAAGTACATGGCTCATGGCTTTTGCTGCATCTGTCTTTCATGAAAATTCATCCGCCATGTTTTAACTCTTACAAACCATAACGACTGTCAATGGTGCAGCTACACTGTATTGTGATTGAACCTCGAGGCAATGAAGGACCAAGTATTTTCGAAAGATAAATTCACCCAGGACATTTAGAGCCTTATAGATGCAATGATAACCCCTATGTGAGTGGAACTGCCTTGAATGGGTAGCAATATATGGCAGGAAATTAGCAATGCAATTTTCAGACTGACATTATAAGACACGGAAATGATACCTCTGGCTCCAGAGGGCATCCTGTAGTTTTTAATGGAGAACATAAAATCTCAAATGTCTTAACGATCCAGAATTACCTGTCATAAATTCAGAGGGAGAAAAAATGACAATAGAATAAATTAGACTAGCAATAATTGTCCTGTAAGCTTTTCTACTGAAATATCCGTGTGTGCCTGGAGACGTTGCCCCATTTTACATTTGTAAATATTAAAGTAGTATAAAACATGGCCATCTCTTCTTTGTGAACAGGAGAACAAAGATAGTATTTTTTTCAAAATTTCAATTCACAACAATGTGGTCAATGTGTAATTACTTCACACCTTGTATGTCTTCCTCCCCCCCCCCTGAGATATAGTTTTATACATCTTCACTGCTGTGTTATAGAGCATGTAGCACTCAACAGCAGTCCTGTTTCACACGCAATGAGAAGTTAAGACATTCTTTCTCCAAGGAGCTAAGTGCAAACAGGTGAAATAATTTATTCATTTCAAGTTCCTCCCCTCCGTACCCCTGTCACGTCCCCTAATACATATTCATTGGGTTAAAATCTGCAAAAACAATCTGTAGCCCCAATTCCTTCCACATTTGAGACATAAACAATTCTTGTGCGTCTGGCTAGTAGGTTAGAGTCTTCCACTTTGACCCATGCAAGCGCATTACTACCAGCGCAAACATTTAGTAGGTATGAAATAATTGTTTTCACCTCAGAGTCATCAGAAACATGGTGTAGGAAGTGTGGTCACAGGCTAGAAGAGTGTTAGTGCCCAGCTTCCCATCTGAGCACTTTAACTTGAAGTGTATCTTCACATCAGCACATTTGTTTACTCCTCCTGTAATGATCTGTGTTCCACAGTTGTACAGAGAACATTGATTCCCTCGAGGAAGATGTTTGATCTTCTCTCTGTACGGTGGCAATAAAGGGGGACTGAATCTCACAAAAGCATAATGAGAGGCTTTTAACTGTGACACAGCTGCTACATGCAGCTACGCTTGAGTGGTCATGTACAGTAGCTGCTGATCCAGGGTGCTTTCACTTGCTTTTCCTAATGTTCCTCAAGTTCTTAGGCTGCTTTCAGTGGTATGCACACTGATCTCTAAATGTTTGTTTTTTAATGAGGTGTAATTTAATCTTATGTTAGATTACCAGATGTTAAATTACTTATGTTATGTAAGATAAATGTGATGGTTACACAATAACTAGTGATAACAAGTGTAAAAGTAAATTTGGTGTGAGTATACACATGCACATATGAACAACCACACACACACACATACCAAACCCTACTTAGTACGTAACAATGCATATGTGTATTTATCCTACAGTAGTTTCTTGCCAGTTCAATTGGGTTTGAGGATAATTATGGGTTATTTTATGTTTAATGTATTAGTTTTGTGTTAGGTTTGATTATTTAGGCCTATGCCTGTACTTGTGATGGTCACACTTAATATGTGTAGGATTACATCTAGATGGGTATAAATGCTTGTTGCTACTTTATTCCTAATCTTGTTCCTCTTAAAGGTTGAACATTAAGGAGACTAGCAATCAAAATAACCCTACAATAATGTTGAAATATAGAGAGGCCAGATTTGAGATCACATGGGGAAATAATATATAATATAATGTGCGGACAATTTCAGGATGATTTTGCTTCATAACTAGAACTGCATTTCCAGTGATGTATGCAAGGTTTATTAATCTGAATTATTCATGTTTTCCATTACCAATTGATACCTTCAATGCCAAATAATGTACCTCTCACTCCTCTCTCATTTATGCAGGAATCTTGTGTCTAAATTGACATGGCTGCCACATTTGGGAAACTTACATCACTGGACTCAAGCATGTGGATCTCCCTTCTGCTGCTCAACCTCTTTCCTCAAGCCAGGTAGGAAAACTTATCTCACCTCTTTGTCTCTATCTCTCTACTTTTTGCTGTTTATCTTCCATTCTCTCAACCCATTTTCCCCCTCTTTTCTTAATGGTGGTGACAAAAAAATCTGTTGGATTGACTAGGAAAACCTCAAGCACACTAATAATATAATACTTGAGGATAGTGTATTATTTGTTCTAGGTAGTTTTGCCTTGTTCTTTTCCTTGCATTCTCTGTACCTGTTGGACAACAGTGTGACTTCCGCATGTCTGGAGTGAGATTAAAATAGAATCCATGCCACCTTGCTCTAAATGAGGCCAACAAAGAGCAGACATGAAGTGAGCTTATCCTCTCATCTAAATGTAGCTCTCCTCTGCACCATTCTAAATTTCACTGACTGGTGAATTCATTTGCATTGTGCAGGATACCATAGCTATGGTTGCCCATTCACAGCATTTTCACTCCTGCATCCTGTGCACATTTTTCTGACTGTTGGAGTCAGCAAAAAGGCTACAATGTGTCTAGAAGTCATTCTAGTGGCACTAGTTCTAATATCACACGAGATTTTACGGGTTGCCATGTTTGCATTGCTGATAAGGTAGGATGCTGTGACAGGGAGTTGTGGCTGAGTGTAAATCACTAGGATTTAGCATGCCAAGAAAGGCTCAACAAACCTGGAAGAAAGCAGACTGGGGGAAGAAATGGGAACAGATTGCTTTGTCATCGTGCCACTTGGCTCTCACTGCTTGTGATGACATATATTAAGTAGAAACTTGTGGCCAGGAGAAGGTGTTGGCCAAACCTGGCAAGAGATCTCCTACCGGAATTTGGCCCTGGCATTACTGCATGTCTTCATTCAAGGCCATGGACACTGTTGGCCTAGCCCACGGTTGAGCAAAAAATGTTATGCCTGCACTGTTCCCTTTCAACAACCGCACAGTAGCCTAGTCATATTGATTCACAAGTCTGCTCTATGGTAGGACTCAAAGTGGACAGTCTGGAGGTAGTGGCAGAGAGGAGGATGAGGTAGTGGCAGAGAGGAGGATGAGGTGGAAGATCGACGCCATCCTGGAGAACTCCTCTCACCCTCTCCATGATGAGCTGAGGCTGATGAGGAGCACCTTTAGCCACAGGCTCATCCTGCCACGTTGAAGGACGGAGCGCCTTAGGTCCACCCCCACCCCCACTCCAACTGCAGCACCCCAACTAGACCCCCTTCCCTCCAACCTGCACTATGTTGCACATGGATATTACACAACTCTGGACTATATCCTTGGACTCAATCTTGCACAGGAGCCCATCTATTGCGCAAGACTAATGTTCAACACCACTAGGCACTATCTTTTTATAGTTTATGGGTTTTGTATTATTTATATTACTTATTATTACCTGTATTTTGTTATCTTTCTATTTCTGCCATTGTTCTGCGAATTGCTGCTATGACACCTGAATTTGCCCTAGGGGATCAATAATCTTCAATATAATCTAAGAACCAATTAATACATCTCATCTCATACTCCCTATTTTTAAAAAGTATCCTAAAATCAGATTATTTTCCTGACGATAAGTTGTACTTTGAACTGCAGAATATTGTACACTAGCTGAATGGCTGTCTTATTTTGTTTGTCTTGTACTTGGTTCTGTTTCCGTGTTTGTCTTATACTATTCTGTAATTCCTTTGATTGATGTTCAGGTAGATCTAGTTTGGCTCATTTTCTGTAAAGTCCTTTGAGACAGACATGCTTGGGATAAATGGCGATATAAATAAATGAACTTGGAACTTGAATGTAGGTGCACTGTATGGGCATAGTTGGTACATTTCAGGATATTATATTAACTTTTTTTGGGTGAGTGAACATCAGAAAAACAACTATCTAGGAAGTAGTTTAGTAAAAAGCCACCTATAATGCCACATAACATGAGTGATGGTATAATTATCCAATCACCAAAAACAACCACTGGTGAAGTACCCCCCTCCTTTAAGATGGCTGCCATCAAAACGGTACTCAAAAAGCACAATCTAGATCCCGAGGTTCTCTCCAATTACCGTCCCATCTCAGACCTGCCTTTTTAATCAACGGTCCTAGAAAAGGTAGTTGTCCTCCAGCTTTATGAGAATCTTCACTCCCACCAGCTCTATGAAACTTTCCAGTCCGGTTTCAGGCCATCCCACAGTACCGAAACGGCTCTGGTGAGGGCTTTAAATGACCTCCTATTGGCCGCAGACCCTGGCTACCCCGGTTTACTAATTCTGCTGGACTTAAGTGCAGTCTTTGACATGGTGGACCATGGCATCCTCAGTCAGTGCCTTCAGCTGGTGGGAATCACAGACACTGCTCTCGATGTCTTTCATTCCTACCTCACTGGAAGAAAGGAATATGTTGTCCTTGGTAAACTCACCTCCTGAATTATTAATATTATTATACTGCCTATTGAATGTTCGGAAGTCCACATATGAGACTACATTCACAAGTATTAACAGGACTGGAGGCTTACAGAAGATGAGACTGGACGTTAAATGCCACCAAGCCCAATTCTTGGCACAAGAGACAGTATCAGTGGGATTTAAAAAAAAAGCTAAACTGCCGTCAGACTGTCCGAGTGTTGCTCAGGCCATATGGTCAAGAGACAACAGAGGTGAACACTTCAAAGTAGGGTGATGACCAAGGCCTTCTTTTCTAAAACCGTAGCTAAATTCAACACCAAATGATTGTGTAAGCACAAAAGATGAAAACCGTGTATGCTCAAAAATGTGGAAACATATCCACCTTGTGTACATCAATGGCACCTCACGTTTCTTGTCGAGTTGAAAGTCATCCTGAAACCGTCCGAGTGTGAACAAGCTTTTACGTCACAAGAAACCACGAGTGGTTGTTGAAATACCCTATATTTGCTAGTTTTCCATTATATTCCTCAGTTAATTAATTTATTCACGATACGAACAAACAACTTTGCTGAATATGACCATTGATAATTTGGCAGTAGTATTGGTGTTATTAATCAAATTAAATATGCCAAATTGTTAGACTTAGCAGCAGGTTAATTAAGGAAAGTTCTCAAGTGTAGACATCCTCAGGGGTGGAAAAGTGTCAACACTATACCGGTACTCTCTTCTAACAGGGCCAAAGCAACCACTGAGAGTCATTATGCACGGACATAACATACCATGATGACAAGGATTTCACTATTTTCGCTAATGTTAATCTTTATACAATTACTTGAGACATAGTGCACTTAAGCAAAGTCCTTGCACATCTCCACTTAGCATATTTCATTCAGTAAAACCTATACTAGGGGAGTTTTTACCTTACTTCATTTGAGGGTTTAAATGCGGGACATTGTGGGACATTTTTATGTCTCAGGAAGTTCATATCTGAACCAATAATGTAATTTCTGAATGTACATTACTTGTATGTTGAGGTTTAGAATTAATCCCTTTAATCATAATCATAATCATAATCCTTTTTATTGTCACACACACATGCACAGAGCACCGCACACACCTAGTGAAATTTATTCTCTGCATTTAACCCATCACGGATCCCCCCCGGATACACACAAGTAATTGCACAACACACACATGCTAGGGGGGCGGAGCAGAGGGCTGCCATTATGGCGCCCGGGGAGCAATTTTGGGGTTAGGTGTCTTGCTCAAGGACACTACGACAGATTTATCCCCAGGAGGAGCTGGACTCGAACCGCCGACATTGCGGTTGCGGGACGGGAGCTCTACCTCCTGAGCTACTGCCGCTACTTTAGACCTCAGCACACCAGAAGAGCGCACATACCCCCAGAATATCTCCAAATCAGCAAAGCTGTTTCTCCCTGAGAACTGCCACCTCCATGATGCCCACTGACACTATCGCCAGGCTCCAAATCGGCTTTACTACGGTTGAGGCAGGAGACTTCGCTAATGGATTAAGGTGTAACAGACAAATCCCCTATATAAGGTTCTGTCACTATGTGCATCACCACATTTCCTCATTTCACACTCACTGATAGACGGGGCACGACTAAGCTATTATTCCCAACAATCCACCTTTTACATATGAATGAGAAGGCTGTATTTATTTACATTCTATGAAGGTCTTTCAATCCTTCAACTTGCCTCGCTTCCAGTCCCCACCTTCCCCCTCCACAGTCACCACCTAACACGTGTGGACGGTCAGGCCGTCTTGTTGTCTATTTTATTTGTAATCTAATCAACACCACTGGCTAAAGTGACACATAATCAATAGCTATAAGGGGGAGAGTGCTGTATGTACACTTTACTTATGGATTGGGTCTGAATTTGCCCAGCTTTTACCCCCTTCCTCACTCCATCTCACATGAATTATTCACAGGATGGCAGAGAGGGGCATCACTTTGAGATGTGACCTGGTCAACAGATAACATTCTGTTACGGTAGTGTTGTCAAGGTTAATGTGTCACAGGTCTAGAAAAGGGTAATGTATTCGTGGGTGAGCCACTTTGCTGATTAAATGACCAGGCATATAATTTCTACTTGGAGCCACAAGAAGAGAACGTCACAGTGTGTAGCTAATGAATCACAATCATAGCATATCAGTGAGTATATGGCCCCATCCTTCATTTTATTGAGAAGCAACACAAACTGTATATGCAGCCATGTTTTCATTTCAGTTCAATTTCTTCTTCCAATGTTCCAAATTCTTTTGACATTTCGTATTCTATTAATATAGTGAGTAACTGGTCAATCAAGTAACTAACTTAGAAAACATATATTTCCTGGAGTAAGCGTGGGCTAGCTGTAAGCAACTGGAGAAGTAGTAGTAGTAGTAGTGGTGGTAACATGATTGAAACCAGTTCAGTTCCTTCCATCATCCCAAATTCTTTTTAAATTTCATTTAAATTGTGTCCTAATTACTTTCGAGTTTCAGTCAATACTCCTATTGATATAGTGAGTAACTGGTCAATGAGCTTCAAAGTAACTAATTAGTGAACATCCCCAGCAGGCATGAATCAAGCTGAAGCTGGAATGGATCCCCCATAAGGTGTCTGCACAGCTGCACATTGAGCGGAGACCACTCAATCCTGCAGATCCTAAAACGCTGCACTGATTGAACCCTTAGGACGTTATCAAGCCGTGAAATGATTAGATTTAAAATTAGTTTGGGTTTCATTGCTCCAACATAGCGCAACTTCTACTGTTCACATAGCTAAAACACCAACATAATGAGGCAGTGGCTCTTGCGTGTTGTTTTTATGTGTAAGCTCAGAGATGTTGCCCATTCTGATTACTTTGGGAGACCAAAATGCTAACAGTATTTTGTAAGTGTACTAGGATTCAGTATCGTAATTTGATCTGCAAGTGAATGTTGATTATCAGCTGGCTTATCCTCAAATATGGTTATCCTTAAACATAGTGCAGTTGTAGATCTACTGGGAAATCACAGCTAACAATAGCAATGCTCTTAAACTGGTAATAATAACAAGTGATAAGTAATCATTTTTTGTCTATTTCAATTGTTGTTGTTAAATTATGGCTCATCCTATCCACTACTACTCACACACTTTTGGTTTGTGGCTTGTGATCCAAAGGATTAATACATGTGCAGCTCACGTACTGTATTTGCTAACAGCACTTTAGGAGGTAAAAGTGTGGAACACAATCTGGAACGACATGAACGCAAAGTGAACAGGGGGCCAAAGTAGGCCTAATGTAGCCTAGTGCTGAAGCCACATTTCAACATGTGGCTCTTAATTCCAGCAGAATGGTGATAGCGGCAACAAGTTGCCTAAATTAATATCTCTACATTGTTGTTGTTGCATGAGGCTAACACAGACTAATAGTTCGGAGTGAACCGTAACTGAGTCCTCAGCATCAACTAGTTTTTACCAACATGAGGTATTGGGTATTCGGTGGGCCGAGCAGTCAGATGAAGTTGATGAGACTTAACCCAAAATGGCTGGCATATTGTTTCTGTTTTCAGAGAACAGTCAAAGACATGCAAATATATGTTTTTGTGTGTAGTGTGGTGCATGGTGTGATGTACTATGTATATGATGCATGCAATGTATACTTGTATGGGGGCGGCAGTAGCTCAGGAGGTAGAGTTCCCGCCCCGCAACTGCAAGGTCGGCGGTTCGAGTCCAGCTCCTCCCGGGAAAAATCTGTCGTAGTGTCCTTGAGCAAGACACCTAACCCCAAATTGCTCCCGTTGAGCAGGTTGGTACCTTGCATGGCTGCCTCCGCCAACGGTATGACATGTAGGTCGCTTTGGATAAAAGCGTCTGCTAAATGCTGTAATGTAATATAACTGGGTTTGATTTAGTTAAACACTACTTTAATGTCTCTGTGTTTCTTTGGTGTGATGAATGCTCATTTATTTAAAAACGCCAGCGGCATACAGATACAATTAAAATACAGTTCAGCTTCAAATACTGTTCAATTATATGTTTAACATAACTTTCAGAGTAGTGAACAATGTTGTTCCCAATGAGCAAAAGCTTAAAAACAAATCCTCAACACTGGTTGGAGGACAAAACATCCCACCTGGCTGTATTTTAAATCAAATCAACCTTGCAGGCATTACTCTGAAGATACTCATATTTATCACTAATTGATCCATTCTTAACATACCAGTAGACACTTACAGGAGGAAGAACTCTGTCAAGGAATCTATTAGTTACTCACACAATAGGGATTACTGCACTCAACGACCCCTGTGTCTGACAGTCTACTGTAACTTAACCATTGTTTTGTATGATCTTGATCGTCTCATCTCGACCTCTAAGGCCTTGTTCACAGATACAAATAAAATTCCAACAGTATAGTAGTAATAGCACTAATGATATGTAAACATTTGTCAGAATGATTCTGAAATAGGCATATAGAAAATTGTATTACATTATGCCAAACTGGAGCAAAGTTAGAGATGGGGAGGAAAATCAACAGGATAGGGTTTGACAGAAGCCAGTAAAAAATTGTCTGAAAAATGATTGCACAAGAACCAACAAAAACAATAAAAAGATGAATTCATCATACCCTAAAAATTATATATCACTTTCTACATGATGAAAACGTATGGATTTTTTTATTTGCCCAGTGTTGGGCTTTAGATTGACATTAAATTATATACACATGTGTTTTTAGCTTTTATGTAAGTGCACAGCATAACCTCTGAATCGTTTTCCTTTGCCTCTGCTCTCCTTGTACGCCCTGACAGTTTTGCTGCTGTCGCAAAGATTGTTATTTTTTTTGTCCTATCTCGAACCCAAGGGAGTTCATTCATGGTATATTATAATAATGGTACATTGGCAGGATAAGATTTATTGCACTGGTTGGACAGTTGGACTTCGCACATGCATGCAGGTCTAAAAATAATGCAGCAGGCATCACATTTTGGTGCTTATGGCATTATTTTTCCAGTGTTGGGGCAGTCCAATAATTACCTACCTGTGATTACTTGTCTAATATGGATTACTTTTTAAATGATTTACAACTGTGTTAGTTGGCTCTACAAGCACTTTTGTATCTACTGTATATGCTCAGCATATATATTTGGAAAATCCTTTTTGGATCCCATTTCATTGGTTGTTAAGAAGCTGCGCAGTAGGAAATGTCTACACTAGGCTATTGTCCCAAACTAATGAACAAGACTACTTAGGGACCAAAAGTGGAAATGTTAGATTGTATGGTAATAGCTCTGTAATTTCCTGCTACAGAACTGAGGGGGCTAAATCTCTATCAAATTAATCAAATTGGCTGCTATGCTTGAGTCTTAGTAATAATACTTTTTCAAAAGACAAATACAGTAAGTGAGCTGCACATGTATTCATCCTTTGGACCACAAATTGGTCAATTGGTGTGAAACTACCTGTTCTGGAAACTGCACCTGATTTTATGTCACAGCATGGTCTCAGACATAAAGAGCCTGTCAAATGGATTTTAATTGTGTTTGATAAGTCTAGCAGGGCAATGTTAGATTACAGTTAGCGGTGTTACCACACAGATGACAGGGGTGAGAGGTTAGGAAGTCAATGTCATGTAAACATAATCTCTGGTTACTCTGATAAAACTATTTTACTGGCGGAACTAGTTTTTTTTTTTTTTTCCTTTTCCTTATACAAGCTACATCAGCAAATATGCAGATTGAAATGTAGCATTTACTTGATTGTCATTCTTTACATCTTTCAAAAATGAGATATTTGTGCCCATAATCCCACCAAAAGAGAGTAGGTGTCTCTACATCTAATCACCTCAGCTCTTAAGTTTAATCACCTTTTTTGTATATATATCTGTAATCTTGTCACACATTTTTCAATAACTAAGATATTTCAATTAGCATTTGTATAATCATATTAATGTAAGAGTCTGTTATGTATAATCTATTACTCTTCAACCTTGCCTGCTTAGATGTGGTGCTGTCGGTATGAAAGGTCATTTGAATGTCCTCGGTATCATAGTTGGTAACGGATTGCTGTGAGTGACAATGACACAGGTTGCCATGTACACGATTTTACTGCAGTTGCTAATCCAAAGAGTTTACATTGTACCCACAATAAAAAGCAGAATTACCTCACAGGCTTGTGAATGAATCTGGAGAAGGTAAGGTGCTTATTTACCCTCCTACTTAATGTATACATTTGTTGAGAAAGCCATTTCCCCACATTTACTACTATATACCTGGCAAATAATATGCAGAAACTCAACAGAATGAGTAACATCTACACCTCCTTACAGGTTGTAAATATAGTCCTTTCTGCTGGTGTCAGGGAAAAAAGGGCAATCCAGTTAAAAGGAGGAGCATAGCGATCAGAGATGAGGAGAGGGAACATGTGTTACAGAAATGGGAAATGATGAAAGGATAACACTGCTGTCAAGGATGCAAGTGATGAAGAATGAGAGAAACTATGTGCTCCAATATTTTCAGGCCCTTGTTTCCAGAGAGGAGCCAAACACTATGACATATCCTGCCCAACCAGATGGGACCCATATGTTTGTCGTTAATCAGTGAGACATTGTATGTGTCCTTGTATGAGCCATAAAAAAACCAAAGAAAAATGATACACATACCCTTTAGTTGGGTATTATAACATTTGCCTTGAAGGAGTATGTTACGGCCAGTGTAGCCAAGATTTATGTGTAGCCCCATTACAAAAAGCAGAATACGTTTTTGAATTATTCTACAAGAAATGTCAGTCGTGTCGCTTTTAAGCTAGCTTTCTTGTGGCTTTAGATGAAACTATATGCCATATGAAATCCTCATCCTCTCCTGGTCTTGCCCTCTTCCATGGAAAAAGAACCACATCTTTTAGAGAGTCAGGCTTTAGAGCGCTCCATTGCACAGAGATTGCCCTTCTTACAGTTACAAATGATCTCTTCCTTTCTGCTGATGCTGGTGATTGCGCTTCTGTAATCCCTTTAGACATCAGTGCGGTGTTTGACCCGGCATGCCATTCTTCTTGCACACCTCAAAAAAGTGGGTTGGTGTCACAGGCACTGCTATCACATTGTTCAGATCATACCTGTCTGTTAGATCATTTCCTCTCGCTGTAGAAAGGCATTGTCCTAGCCAGCTTTTTTTATTATACGCTTCCTCTTGGTCACATCATTTGCTAAATCAATATCTATTACCCACCCAGTTTTATATGTCCAGTGTAGGTGCATTTTTAAAATACAATTGTAGATTTGTGACATTGAATGAAATGTAAAATGATTTATTTGAAATGAATTACAAACAAATGAAAATAACTAGATTTGTTTGTAATGATTAGGTTAAATAATGTCATGGTAAGAAAGGGTTTTCCAGATTTCCCCCAAATTTACTTTAGGCCCTCCAAATGACAGGCCAGCTTTCTATTTCCATCCTGGTGAACAGACATTCGATTTCGAACATCATTTCTCTGTCCTCCCGGTGACCTAGGTTGTCATGGCAGTGAGATAAGGCTCATTAAGGTCAAGGACAACAAGAGATGTGAAATCTCTTAAAATCCTAGATCAAGTAAGGCTGAGGCTTTTACAGCGGATGTCTGGGGATTTGAGACAGTGTGTGTGAGGAGCAGACAGGTTGTGTGTGTGTCGAATGGTAAGAAGGGCACAGCGCTAGAGGGGATAGGAACACTAATTGACCAATGTGCTTTAACTAAAGACATATACCCCAAATAATACCAGTGTTGATTTCTCAATGGATTGCAGAAATGTCACCAAAACATACACACAAATGCACAATTAAATGTATGCTTGTAAGGTGTTTGCCTTACTTCACCTAATCACAACTCTTATGCAGATCTGACACTGCAAAGTGCTGCAATCAATTATTGAGACAGCTTCCACTAACGGTGTTAGTGGACACTATATTTTCTTTTCAACACCATAAAGTATAGGACATAGAACAGCAGTGTTGGAAGATATGTTGATCATACCAGCCAACCAGTTTCTAAAGTTTGTGCACTGGAACTGGCTAAAGGCTTTTAAAACATCCACTGAACAATGACATTTTCCAATTGACTTGTTTTTCCTCCTTTGTCTTATTACCTCAAATTGGTTAACAATAATCCTGTGTGTTTTTGTTTTTTTAACAGGCAGTGCGAACGTTTAAATATTAACAACTAGCACTCGATGCTCTGGCCAGTAAAACCTTTGCTAATCTCTTGGCACTGTCTGGAAGATGTAACAGCTTTTCCCTCAAGTCAACATAATGGGAAAAAGCTGTGAAGAGAGGTTCCCAGTAGACGTATAACCTCACTTGGCATCTATTGCAGACACATTTTGAAGTGTGTCCAGTTGAGGTTATTATTTCAATTTTGTTTTAACTAAAATAAGTTGGGGCTATACAGTATATTGTGAAAGCAGTCAGGGCACATATCACACGTGGGTGATATGGAAATCATGAAGTCCTGTCAGGATCTGGTGGTTATGCAAGGATGAACTGTGCAAAATTTGAAGTGAATCATCCATTTAAATGTATTATGTTGCTATAGTGCCACTTATTGACACAATGGTACCAAATTTGACATGTTCCCTCCGTGTCGCTTCTTGCAAATGTACACCAAATTATTTTCACATTTCACGACACAAGTTCCAGTTTCCAGTCTGAAATACGTTTCCAGAGCAGTTCTTTAAAACAGGAACCTAACAGCCCTTATTAGCTTGAAGTGGATGCAAATTTTGTCCCAGGTGAACTACTGTAAGATGTGCCAATTGTCCCTGGAGTCAATCAAAGCTGTTAGCAGCCATCCCTTCCCTTTCTCTCCCGTGCATTCTCTCCTGTGCACACTATCTGCTCAAAACAGGCAAGAAGCAAACAAGGAAAAAACAGTCATATTGTGAAGGCGTTGAATGATACAGGGCATGTCTTTGTAAGAGACAATGTGCTGCATAATGTGCTGCTGCATAACATTATCAATAGTTGTTGGTAGAGTTGGGGAGAATGTGAGGGGGAGGATCTGGTATAGGAGATTAGTTGTAGTAAGGGTTAGCTCAAATCATTAATTCAAACAAATGGAATTCTGCATTTATTAATAAAGAGTGTACTAATTACAGATCCCACCCCCATGCATTTGCCTCACTGTTAGATGACAGTGAGATGGAATTACATTTTCCATTGCCATAACAAATGCATAAACCAGTGCCTCCATAACCACGACAGAGGAAAGTCATCAACTTCCAATATATCCTTTCTACGATGCTCCAAGCAGCCCTGCTAATCCCCTCCATTCGATTTTGGTTGCCCCTGGTGCTCCGCAGCAAGACGGTGAGTGTGCATTGTCTGGGCCTGTCCACTCTAATGGTGGATGGATATCAGGGTCCTTATCAGTCATCCAGTGGCACACACAACACTCTGGGGGAGATGACGGAGCGAGGTAGATGGGTGTGGAGATCGGGGCACCCTGAGGTGCTCACTTTTAATTCAGGATGTATAAGCAACAGCCACTAACAAGAGTTATAATCAGAGACTCTTTTTCTCTCCCCCTTTCATATCATTTTCTCCCCCTCTTCTTGGCTAACTCTCCCCTTGCGCTGCAGTGTTAATCAGACAGACTTTTTATATATATATATATAATTAATTTTATACATATATTTTACCTTATCTTTCTCCTGATAGATGTAGTCCATATGGTCTGTTCAGACAAGTGTATTGTTTTTCTAACTTTGTACAAAGTAATTACACAATACAGAGTAATCTTCATATTTTCTGACTCAAATGATGGGCCACTAACGAAGGACGGGCGCTTTCTCGAACTTTACCACAGCATCGGTGTCTGTGGTTTTTAATCATTGTCTAGCGATTTATAATGACACACAGTATATTTTAACCATCGTAGAAGCGTGAGCTCACTGTAACTGTTACTAATTAGTCTGGCTGGCTATCTGCTAGCATCTCTTCGTGTCATGTCTCCTCAGAGCTCCCTGGTTGGGAGAGAGAAAGTCGTGCAATGCGTCCTCTGCAACATGTCTGAAGAGGATTTTATCAACACTGTTTTTACATACACTAAATGTTTCAAGATTTCAAGGAATTTATCTCATGAAACAAGTTAAATCACTCATTGAACAGAACACACTTTGGACTGTGGACAATCTTTTATTCCACCATCTTAACTGGTCTGATGGGGCTTGATCCCCTTCACTCAAGACTGTTCACTCTGCCAGCCAAAACAGCTCCTCCTTCGCTCTCACTGCTGCTCACTTCCCTCCGGCATCCCCGCCAACTCCACCCCCTTGCCTCCTGCCTGACTGCTGGCTGCCCTGGGAGAACAAGACGCCACCCCTTCTTCCCTGGCCAAGTCTGCAATTCTTCATCTGTCAGACCGGATTGATGCACTTGGCCAAGACGAGGGCCAGTCCTCGATACTCGCCCTTTACCCCAACTCGGCCTGCTTGGCCCACACTCCTTTGTCCCCACCAGTCTTCCAAGCCTTTTCATATTTGGCCACTGTGCCTCCATTGGGGTCCAGTATGTTAACAACTTTTTACCTGTTTTAGGTCAAAGTTGTTAACATACTGTTGTTAACCATCCCTCTCAAGCAATATGGCCTCCACTCAAACAGGATGGGGTACTATCTGAGAAGATTTATACTCTCATTACTGAAACTTGGCTGAATGAGACCAAAACCACAAATAACCTTTTTCCTGATATTCCTTGGCTCAAGCCGTATGCATTGCATGTACAGGCTTTCATTTCCGCCATGACAGTTTTACCGCCATTTTGAATTTTATGCAATTTTTTCCTCTTCCCCTTTTAATACTCTTAACCATTTGACTGTGAAACACAAAGGAATTTGATGACCAAGACATGTAAACAGGAAGTGAGGCATAATTTGCTTGATGCTAGAGCAACCAAATTTCACATACTGTACATGTTTAGGATGGACCCCGAAGTGTGACAGACTACACTCCATTGCTTCATAGCGCCACCACCGGGCCAACCTTGCGATAGCACCTTTTTTTTAAATCTCTCTTACAAAGTTGCCTTAATCTCCCCTAAATTTAACACACAGCATTTTTAAACTGCCCACATCATCTCACACAGATCACAGAATTGTGATAATTGTAACCGTTTGGCCGTGACACACAAAATAAACCGGAAGGGAGGCATATTTCCTAAATGCTTAATGCTAGACCATCCAAACTTCATAGGGGCCCCAAAGTATGTAAGAACACATTTGGTCATGCTGAATAGCGCCACCATCAGGATAAATTTGTCATTTTTCAAATGGACATATATCAGGCACCATTTCACCTGCAGTTGTAGGACTGTACCGAATTGTTTTATCTTTGAGATGTAGAACTTTCCCATAATGATGTTTATATTCTCATTGTCAAATCATTTTCTCCATGGACTGTTGTTGTTGTTAAGGTGCATGCCTCCACATTGTGTATCGTCCTGTACAATGCCCTTCATGGTCTATGGCAATATCATTTGTTGGCACAAATGAGTCCTCCTTAATCTGTGTTTTTACCGAACTGCCATCCCCACCCCTTCAAACAATTTGACTACACTATTATTCTCTCTTGACTGAATCTTTATTAAAATTGATTCTGTTACCACTATGTGCTTTCATTATTGTCACCACTCTGTTTTTTTTGTTGCGTTTTTTACCATTTAAAGTCAAGTTGCTTTGAGAAATCAAGGTTGAGTGGAGGAGCCGCTTTCATGCCTGCACACAACTAAACAAGGTTGATGGAAACACCATAGCCGGGCTTCAAAGTCTTTGCGGTGAAATGAGCAGCATACTGTAACTACACTGGGCCCTATGCTGTAGTCGAGGCTTATCACAACCACCCCTTTTACCATAAACGAAAACAGAAAAATACAAGTGTGGTTCACAATGGACCTTTTATTATTAATGACTCAAGATAATAATGATATACCCAGATGTAGGGCTGGGTATCATTTGAAATGTATTTGTCCAAAATATAGTTTTATAATATAAAAGATAATCACACTTTGGTTCAATCAAACTATCAGACTCACTCAATAAATATTACAACTAATGAATTGCTTAATTTTTAGATATTTAAAACTATGTCAACAAAACGTTACATTTAGAACTATATTTATCAAGTGCTAGGAAATGTTTTATGCATTTGTCAAATGCAATTTAACCTTTTTTATTGCATTCTACCATGGTTCAGCTCTCTTGCGTCAGGTTAACATTGTGCACTATTAAGTGCTTCATTAGGTTAAAGGTGTTGCCGGACTTGGCAGTTATATTCTTGTCAGAAATATTGCGCTGTGTGCTGTCGGCATACATTTTAGTAAAATATAGCCAGTCCTTGGACCGTGTCTGCAACATTGTGTCCTTGCTGCTGTTATGTCTCGGGGGAAGGCAGACCCAAACGCAGGACACGGACAACGGGAGTGAAGTATGAGCAGAAGGTTTATTTGTGAGGAACAAGTGGAGGATGGTAGGAGTCCGGTCCAGGGTCCGGAGTGAGGCAGGCTGGAGAGCAGTCCAGCGGAGGAGGTAGGTGAGCTGGGAGCGGCAGACGAAACTGCTGGCTGGGAGACGGCAGGATAGTGATCCTAAAGCACGAGAGGAAGGACAATGAATATCAGAGTATCTATCAAGAACCATACTGTGTTTTAGGAAGGCTGGAACGAGTACTACCACAGAGGTGAAGTAACGAACTGGCGATGAGTGGGTGAAGAGCCGGGGTTCATATACTGTGGCTGATGAGCTTGATGGCAGGTGTGTAGGCTGACGAGATGATTCCCTGCAGGTGAGCTGGAGACCAGGGCCACAGGAGGGAGCCACGCCCACA
>OMOT01040635.1:0-15369 GCA_900312575.1 Acanthochaenus luetkenii | reverse complement strand
AGGGCCATTGTGAGAGGGCACGGCCCGCCACTGTTATAGAGTTACTTGAACTTATCGAATTAAAATAAAAATGCAACTTTTATTATCACACATGACAGAGTACCGCACACAGTGAAATTACATAGCTGCATTTTTCCCATCATGGACCTGGATTCTTGTCGCTCTCCCCGCAATGTTATTCATAAAAACTATTAAGTATGAAAATAAAGCAGATTTTCTGTGTGTCTTCGTACTAGCTAAGAGCTTTACCCAGTGTGAACATATCTCCCGCATGGAAGCTGAACATCAAAATACTAGCTGTGCTTACTCGCTGCTACTTTGCAAACTAGTCCCAACAATAACGTTTTTATTTGGCACCGGTACCGGAACCAAGTGATACTCAGCCCTGTGTGTGTGTGTATGTGTGTGTGTGTGTGCATATGTGTCTGTAGCAGGTTGTGTGGCTGGGTATGTAGGCGGCTAGGTGTGTTTGTATGTGCATGCATGTGTGTTTGTGTGGGCGTGTGTGTAGGTACATGTGTGGATGCATGCATATCCCAAACCGTGTGTCTTTGTCTTTGCTGCTGCTTGTCTGTGTGTAAATGTTAAGGCCCATGTGGTCTTCAGGGTGCTGTAACCGTGTTGTGCCCTGGAGGCAGAGAGCAGATGGTGTAAACTCAGGTGAGCACAGCGAGGCCCTTCAGCTTGTTTTCCTAGCAGTGAGAGAGGACGCTTATGTAACTCCGCTTCAAATAGAACCTCTGGCTCTCAACACTGATTGGAGGGACAGACAATAATAAGAAATGTCCACAAGAACATCTTTTGACTGTGTACATGTAAGGACTAGTTTGAGAGAAGCCTTGTTCCATGCCCAATGTTAGTTTTGAAAAGTAATGTTGCTGGTAACATGTTGATGCATATGTTGTTGTTTACCTGAAAGAGACCCATCTCAAATCAAAATGTTGACACAATGTTTGTCCGTCACAATCAATTATGAGACGGCAGCCAGTGATAACGATGCATGTAACAAGTAACCGTTCATTAATATGCACTGAAGCATAAAACACACTGGAATATGGATGAGAGGAAAAAAGAACACCTTACATTGTATTGCCTTCTGCTTTTACATTTTTTTAAATCGTATTATTTATCTCCAGCGGTCATTCTTCCATCGTTTGACGGGTGACAACAAGTCAGAGAAATTCTTCAAGGTGTTTTATGAGCGCATGAAACTGGCCCAGCAGGAGATCAAAGCCACTGTAACGGTCAATACCAGTGACCTTGGCAGCAAGAAGAAGGATGAGGAGCCACTTGACAAAGACACACCGGCACGCAAAAAAGGTCAGGGGTCAGGGGTTTGGGTCAGAGGCTGGAAAAGCAAGTATTGGGTCACATGTTCATGGAATTCACTCATACCACTAATACATGTGCAATGTAAACATCTGTCATCTAATGTGTATGTAGCATTTGGTCCTTATGAGTCATAGTCCCTCCCTACCTAGTGTATGCCCTGCACCTACGGTACATGCTTTTATGTGAAAATTGAAGCACAACTTACATTTCTGCCTATTCTGTAACAGAGTTTATACATTGCAAAATATTGCCTTCTTAACAAGTTATTTAATGTAGTATTGAGTTGTAAAATATTATTTTGCTTAACACAAGTGCAAAAGTGGGTGAGGTAATTTCCCTAGTTTCCAATGCAGTTTCACCTGCTTTGAGAATTTTCTTGAATCACATTACAATCTCTTGAAATAAGGCAGATCTCAAGATAATGCTACTTCATTCAAGAAAAGTCCTGAAACAAGTCGCTTTGCATGAAAAATAGGAGTTTAAGATTATACTAATACAAGAATAAATGACCTGTCAAGATGAACATTTGCGCCGTGTAACTCTTGTCAAACTGTATATTATCTCCTCTGGTCCTTGTTTGATATACTCTCCCATTTCGCTGGCTAGTCAAAGACATGCCAGTGGTGGCAGTGGTGACCGAGGAGGTGAAGGAGCAGCTAGCGGAGGCATCTACTGTCACCAAGAAGGCCTTCACAACGTTCCGCCGCGAGGCAGAGGCTGAGGAGCGCCAGGCAACGGCTGATGGGTCCGCTGTCCCCACCGCTGACAAGGGCCAGGAGGAAGGCGAGATGAGTGTCATCATCACCATCATGCAGCCCATCCTGCGCCTCATGCAGCTGCTCTGTGAGAACCACAACAGGGAGCTTCAGGTTAGCCATAACACCAGGGGGCACTTTGGAGAAGGAGAAACTGAGATGTTTATTGTTGCCCTAGTCTAGGGCTTTTGGTTTGCCTAAAACCTCCCCTTGCCCATGGCACACTAACATTTCCTGACCTGCGTTGTGAATTTCCATCACCAGACTTGTTATACAGAATTGAAACCGTATTGAAAATAGGCATCATTCGCGGAACATCCTGATGCAGCTGTTTCCATATCTGGTATGTCTTTGTCTGGTTTCATTATGAGGGGTGTGATAGTGTTTGGCAATGGCCAACTCCAGCAGCCCAGACAGTAGACTTCCGTTTTACAGTGACTGTTTGTACACACTGCTGGGGCAAGGCCTCATTAAAAGATAGCTGGCTGGCTGCTGAATCACCCGTCCTGGCCCGGCGTGGGTTGGTCATATTGATTTACTGCTAGCCATGCAGCTCAGATAATCAGTTCATTGAGATGTTTATGTACATTTCTAAAGATGTGGCACACAACTGAGGAATTGATATATTTAGTTCTCATCTGGTCAAGTGTCCAGGTTGCATTTACCATCTGACAAAGGAGAAAGAAGAGAGAATGAGTGGGAAAATGTGTCATATTCCCCCAGTAGAAGCATAAAAAAGCTTGTTTCGTACCAAATCTCTGCCCAGAACCTGAGCCAAATTAAACTATTTATCATTTTTGAAATGCTTTGTTTATTTTCCTTTATGGGGAAAAATTCCATCCAAAAACCGAATCCACGTTTGTTATAGTTACCTTGAACAGTTCAATCAATCTTCATGAACACGGAAAACTGTCTCCATCCACCCATCCATCTTCAACCCTTTATCCGAAGTTGGGTCGCGAAGGTAGCAGCTCCAGCAGGGAGCCCCAAACTTCCCTTTCCCTGGCCACATGAACCAGCTCTGACTGGGGGATCCCAAGGCGTTCCCAGGCCAGCGTGGATATATAATCCCTCCACCTAGTCCTCAGTCTGCCCCGTGGTCTCCTCCCAGCTGGACGTGCCTGGAAAACCTCGCTAGGGAGGCGATCAGGTGGCGTCCTTACAAGATGCCCGAACCACCTCAACTGGCTCCTTTCGACGCAAAGGAGCAGCGGCTCAACTCTGAGTCCCTCACTTGACAAAACTGTCTCCCAATGCTAAAAACAGGAGGAAACTAAGACTCTAGCCAGCTATTACATCAAGAAACACTGGCGCTGCATTGATTGACATTTTAGACTTATAGAGGTCTTTTTCTCAACCTGAAAATATGCCCATGTTTTCACTCTTTCACTCTTGCCCCCTTGTTTGCAGCTTTGAGGGAGACTTGGTCATGTTGACGAAGGTACACTGAACTGTCCAAGGCCATGGGAATAACTCGTGAGTCCTGAGAGATATGCACATAGTGAGTCTTTTTTTTTCTCCCTTTTTTCCCCATTTTATCTCCATCCTTCTCCAGAACTTTCTGCGTAACCAGAATAACAAGAACAACTATAATCTGGTATGTGAGACGCTCCAGTTCCTGGACTGTATCTGCGGCAGCACCACAGGAGGACTGGGGCTGCTGGGACTCTACATCAACGAGAAGAATGTAGGACTCATCAATCAGACTGTGGAGAGTCTGACCGAGTACTGCCAAGGTCCCTGTCATGAGAACCAGGTGATATACATGTGCATACACTCTCTCACACGTGCATACTACACACACACACCAAACAAAGTTTGCAAGCTAACTCACACTTGGATGTATTTCATCGTTTTGATTTGTTTAATGCCACCATACTCCTCTGGCTGATTATACAGTAGTATAGTTGGACAAAAGCATCTGCTAAATGACATAATGTAAAGTAATGTACTACCACTCAAGTTTGTGTATGTGTTGAACTTCCCTCACCTGTATAAAGCTTTTATTTTATTTGCATGTTCAAATACGGTTTCTTTTGACACTGTATCAAATTATCCTCCATTTAAATAAAAGTAACATCTTAATTTCAGTAATCGGTCTTGTTAGGCGGCACTGTAATTAGGCCTTTACATGTTTCTTTACAAGCCCAGCTCTAGATAAGTCCCAGCACTCTACCATACTGAGGCCAAGCTATGTAGCCGCTGCTCCTCCTTCAACAGTGTAACCCCAGCCATCTCTGGGCACCGTGCCTGTGTTTGTTCTTTAGGGCGGATTAGCATTGTTTGGTCTTCTCACATGATGGTGGCACCCTCTGTTCCAGGTTGATGTGGGGTCACTTTATGGCAAGTGTGAAACTGGCATGACTAAGCAAGCAACTGGCTAAGTACAGTAGCTGTGCTGGAATGAATGGGTTTGCGTTTTAGAGTTGATTTCAATCCCCTTAAACAGTGCTGGAAGGTAAACTGCCAGACTAAACCAAGCTGTTTGTCCTCATGTACTTCCAGCAAAGAAGGAGATATTGTAACTTGTGTCATCAATAATTATGGCACTGGTTAAAATAATTGTACTTTCCATTTCCCTCATTTGTTTTCCTCAGAACTGCATTGCCACTCATGAATGCAATGGTATTGACATCATCATCGCTCTCATCCTCAACGACATCAACCCCCTTGGCAAGAAGAGGATGGACCTGGTGCTGGAACTAAAAGTGAGAACATGATCATATTGTCATTTAAAACACAGTTGAGAAAATGGCTATTGGCGATACAACGTGCATTTCTGGGCCCATTATGCTGTTTGATGTATTTTTCTTATTCCTGTCGATAACTGGCCAAATGTAGTTGAGATAAAACTTTTCAGCTATCTAAATCATCAATGGCAAAAGGTTTTGGTGTCAGTCTCTCAGAATCAAAGAGCAAGAGCTTCTTTCTAGAGCTCCATTTTGCACCAACGTTCAACAATCATACAGGGAGAAATCCATCGTATAAGAGGAAGAGAGACCAATTTCTCCACCGACGGTAGCCTCAATAGACCAGAATGCAATGCAGCCGCAAGTTATGTTTTGAGTAAGGGGCGCAGCTGCAATCCTAGACACGCCATAATGTTCACAAACTAGTTGGCTAGCCAGCTATATTTATATGCCCATCAGTGGCGAGCGGTGACATCTGGAGCTGGGCATGCTATCACTATTTTTGACCTTAGACCCTATTCGCGGAACCTGACACATGGAGACCATCATTTATTTGATCTGTTCATTATTGAGCTTGGTACATTTTTCCTGCAGTGTTCGGATTGCGATACATTTCACAGGAGAGCATACTGAGACCGGTAAGAATACACCCTGCACTTCCTGTCTCGGAAAAGCACATTTATCATAGTTTTTCCAAAGCATTTGCGATTGCCCAATTGACTTATGTTGTAGCCCAGTGAGAGCCTGCAGGAAAGCTCTAGCATGCTCAATACTCAACCGATCAGTGAAATTATGGTCTCTATGTGTAAGGTCTGTGAATAGGGTCTAAGGTCATGAATAGGAAACGTGTACTTTAAGCAGGTAGAGAAAATGTATAAATGTTTATTCTGTTAACACCATCATCGTCCATACTGTCTCATTTTCTCTTAGAATAATGCCTCCAAGCTTCTCCTCGCCATTATGGAAAGTCGCCACGACAGTGAGAACGCTGAGAGGATACTCTACAACATGAGGCCAAAAGAGCTGGTGGGTATGGCATCATACAAACCACCGCATTAAGAGGACATTCTCTGATAGTATGCATTCTTGCAGGTGGAAGTGATCAAGAAGGCTTACATGCAGGGTGAGATAGAGGTGGAGGCACCCGAGGATGGTGAGGATGGGGAGGAAGAGCACTCTGCTTCTCCACGCAATGTTGGTCATAATATCTACATCTTGGCGCATCAAGTAAGTTATCAACGATCCCTAACATTGGTATGGAGACACACACCATTGAGCAAATTCTGTAGCACATGCATGGTCACATAACATACGTGACCTATAGATTTTCAATGGCCTCACTCTTGCGTCACCATTTCCTATGGTTCCTAAAGGCGTGTTATATAAGAGCCCTACCATGTTGTACTCATCTCCTCTTTTTCAACCCTCAGGCTGTGCACTGCTCAATAGCAGGGTGTCTCGTCAAACCATGATATAGGTTAACAACAACTATTATAGTTATGTAACTTCCACTGTCAATCCAAAGCCTGGTGGGTGAATGAACTGTACAGCTTCCATCTAAGGAGAGAAAATAACTAATAGTTGCATGTTCTGTACCCTGCTGTAAAATACAGATACGGTTAAATTGTGTATCTGGTAGTTTTGCACACACCAAGTGAACATGTGTACTCTATTTTATGCAAACCTGTCTGACAGTGAGTGCAATCGTTATCTTTGTTGAAGCTGATGATTATCTCTCATTGATCTGTTTATCACTGATTTGATGGTACTGTCATTTCAGTTAGCCCGCCACAACAAGGAACTGCAGGAGTTGCTGAAGCCAGGAGGGACCTACGGGGAAGGTGATGAGGCCCTGGAGTTCTATGCCAAACACACAGCTCAGATTGAGGTCAGTTGTTGCGCCCCTGCCCCAACTGGACATTTTGGACCATCCCCTGCCAATTTGTATGTGTTTTTTTAAGTGAAATGTGTTGCATTCCTACTATCTGACATTCATTTCTATCACTGCCATGTCAACACGAGAGGATTGCAACATATCTTTTGGTATTGGTGTTGACCGTAGACATGTGATAGTCAGTGTTTTTCTTGGCCTGCTTTTGAGTCTCATTGTGTATTTTGTCAGAATGACAAGCATCCTTGGCATGTTTGAAGGTTCTCTGGTGTGTGCTCAAAGAGAAGAAATAATGCAGTTTGTTTACAGTGCTCAAAACTTTAAAACAAGAAGTTATTGGTTCAGTTTATCAGCCGCCTTTGCAAAGCAAACAGCCCTGCTATTGTTATTGCAAAGTAAATGTTATACTAATGCCAAATAACTAGTGAGACCACTTCACGAAGCACCCTAGTTGCACGTGATCTGTAAACACTGGGCCTTATAGAAGTCAGTGCAGGTGCAGGGCTGAGGGTTATCTGCCCACCCCAGTGACAGAGGGTGTGTGATGGGTGGCTGCTGCTGTGGTTGTGTCCAGATTGTACGACTGGATCGCACCATGGAGCAGATAGTCTTTCCTGTGCCCAACATCTGTGAGTTCCTCACCCAAGAGTCCAAGCTGCGTGTCTACTACACCACAGAGAGGGATGAGCAAGGCAGTAAGATAAATGACTTCTTCCTGCGCTCTGAGGACCTCTTCAATGAGATGAACTGGCAGAAGAAGCTGCGAGGTACTCAAGAGGCTACTGGTAACGCAAACACAGTTCCCTGTGCGTCCTTCTCCTTACCTCTTTATTTCCTAGTGCCTGCTTTACACGCCTTCTCCTGGCATCCCTCCAGGCCCGTCAGGACTCTCCCTGTATGGGACACACACACACACTCTACTGCCTTAACTCTGAACCCTGGAGGGATGGAAGGGGAGAGGGCACGTAAACCTTGATAAGCAATGTATGAACTTGTTTGAATTAGACTATAGCATAAGTTAATTAAAGGCTAAAATGGGCTATGATTATATGCACTATAATGTTGAAATGATAGCAATGTCAGGTATGTGTATGTGTGGCTGAGTGTATTATTAGCATGATAGATGTGTGCAATTGCTGCAAGCCCTTACAAAAACATTTGTTTTCTTTGGAATGCACACAGTTACTGTTCTCTTTTTGTCCACATAGTTTTAAAGGAGAGTAGGGAGTCGGCTACCCTTATTTAATTTTTTCTTGAAACAAAGGGGAAGCAGATAGCGTCTCAGATTTAGAGCGACAGTAGAAACGGTTCTGGTAGGATTTGACCTGGCATGCAGGGGTAGACTACATGTGGATGCCTTAACCTTTACATTATCCACCCCTGTTCATCTTGTGCCACTGCATAGTGACTTTAGAGCCGAGGCAGTAAGGAACAGTGAACTTGCTAGTGTGACAGATTGATCAACTGGTGTTTGAGAGGCTATGTCCAAGTGATTTTTCTCCCTCACCATAGAAAAGGAACACAATTAGGATTGCTTGTTTTGTACCCTGAGCAGAGCACATGACTTTACATGGCCGGTCTTTCCACAGTCCTGTTTGGTCACGGAGCAAGGGACAATGTTACGTTTGGTCTGGAACAACAGTATAGATAGATGGGTGATCTTTTTGGGTGATTCGATTTCTGCGTTTCTGCTTTATTGGACAGTCAACAGTATAGACAGACAGGAAATATGGGGGGGGGTGTATATGACATGCAACAAAGCTCCTGGGCTGGATTGAACCCAGGTCGTCCCGTATGTGGTATGTGCCTTAGCCAAATGAACAACCAGGATGCCCCAAAGACTGTCTTAATGGGATTAATGAGTCAGCCCAGGTTGCTCCAGCTACCTGCCAGTTTCATGTCATTCTCAGTCTAGTAGTCTGCGCATTCTTTACTTTTGGCATGGCACAGCCCTGCTGGAGAGAAATCAAGGCAGGGTAGCGGAGGCGGGCAGCTCCCAGAGCAGCGCTGTGCCATGGGTGTGTGATCGGGAGGAGAAAGCCAAGGTAGGACAACCAGGCATATTAGCACCATGTGGCACAGTGATAGCCATGTAGAGGGAAGAGGAACAAATCCCAATGAGCTGTTGAGAGAGAATCCTAAAATGTCATGTGAAGTGAAATCACAAGGAGTAATCTCATGATGAGTCCTCCTGGTTTTAACCTTTTTGTTTTTCACTGTCATAACCCCTAGTGGTGCCGGCTCAAACTCTGTTCTAGTTTCCCTCCAGCAGGGCATGTCTCTGTTGACCCCCCAGCTGCCTCTCCCCCAGCCATTGCAGTTAAGTGTGACTGCTCTCTTTGTCTCCTTAATGGGAGCATGTTGTGTCCTGCCCCCCGGCCAGGCCCGCAGGAGGTGGTCTATACTATATCAACACGTGACAACACTGCCTCTCTCTTATGTGAATGAATCAACACAGCCAGAGACTATGTTGTTCCGTTGGTACTAACCACTTGTCATGGATGTGGTGACTTCTGTTGCTAAAAGTCCCCACCCTCAGTTCTTCTTTTCTAATGAACTGCCTGGCTCAAAAATAGCATCGGCCATGACACTGATCTCCTGACTAATGTCCACGTAGGGGGTGTGTGTGTGTGTGTGTGTGCGTGCGTGTGCGCGCCTGCATGTGTGCAAGTTTTGCCCGAATTTTACCCTTCAAATCCAGTTTAAATCCTTTGTTTACAGTTTTGGTTTTTATGGTACTTAAAACCACGCACCTGTTTTTGCTCTCCTCAGTTAATTTGTGTTTCACTCAATTTGTTACACGTCTCAAATGACTGAAATGACCCGACACACAACTGGTGAATGATGAAGACAGAAATCTAGTTGAAAAATCATGGCAAATACTTTCTGTTGTGTAGAAAAATGATAAGACTTGTGCCACTAGGGTTAATTTTCTAATATCGAGCCAATATCAATGATCCAATATCAAACATGAAAGAAAGTGTGCATCCATTGTCTTGGGACTGACTTTCAGAAAATCATTCCAACACCTGGAAGTATTTATCTTAGCTTGGACTAAAATTATTTGCACATTTATTTTATAGCACAAAACGTGTTTTTATTTTTCCTGTAAAGTGATGCTGTGACATTGTTGGAGCAATGCTTTCTGGTGTATTATTGTGCAGTAAACATAGAGGTGAATGCATGATGATTGAGTGCTCCATTGGTTTCTGTTTTTGATGGCAGTACAATGACCTGTGTTGCCCTACTTCACCCTCCTCTCCTCCAGCCCAGCCCATCCTGTACTGGTGCTCCAGGAACATGTCCTTCTGGAGCAGCATCTCCTTCAACCTGGCCGTGCTCATGAACCTGCTTGTGGCCTTCTTCTACCCTCTGGAGGGTGTCCGCAGAGGTCAGTCGGCTAACGTCTTCACCTTTTCAACTCTCCCTCCGTCCCTCTCCTCCCTTCAGACCCTGCCCACATGAAGAATCAGCAGACTGTATTAAGTTTAAGGTGGCCAGATTGTGATCTCTCTCTCTCTCTCTCTGTCTGTGTACGTGTGCTGTGGTTAATGCAGTGAGTGTGACTGTTACAAAACAGGAACTGGGAGCAAGTGGCACAAACAGGGCCTGTTCAAGTAAGGACAGGGGGTTGGGGTGGATGGCATTACAGCACATATTATACATTACCACAAACATGTACTGGAAAGCTGAATAAGAGAAGAAATGAGGTCACTGCTGTTAAGGCATCAATAAAGTTTGTTAGAGGTTTCGGCTGTGTAGTTACCTTGCCATGATGTAACTCCAAATATTGGCGAGATATCTTCAATAGTTGCTTCGTTGATGAAAACTTGATAATCCAAAATAGGGTTTATTTCTCTCCCCATACACACACATGGCACGGAGAAGCAGGTCTCAAAGTCACACTTTTAGCTCACAAGTGAACGAGGACAAAACAGATTCTGCCAATGTATAAAATAACAAAACCCGTTTTTTGGGGAATTAAAAATGTCAACTTACTATTTTAATTAGGAAGAAGATCCGAGACCAAATCACCATGTTTGTTATTGCGCGTGTAAGAAACAACCTGATTGGTCCAAATGTCCATACCCACTCCTGAACCAATAACAAACAGGTGATTCGGTCTCAGAAGCTACAGTACCTACCGGATCTCAACAATATTTGGAGTTACATCATGGCAAAGTAACTACACAACCCAAACTTTAATGACGCTTTAAGCTTATTTCCTTCCCATAGGTCTTGTGATTCCACTTTGCCATACTGTAAGTTGTTATAGTCAGTTGACAGACTCATGCTTATTTGCTCATATTGAGGATTACTTGGCCTACAGCCTGTATGCACGTATTACAGTCGTTTTTTCTACAGTAGTAGATCTGAAATAATCCAGGTCATGCAGCTTACTAGATGACTAAGTGGAATGTTACCCCATAGCTATAGTGTGACAACACACACACACACATACACACTAAGATAATATTTTTTCTACATGTCAAATTATAAGATGGCAGTCTGAATTGGACTTCTACCAGATTGGAGTGAATCACTCAGCCGGTCTTTGTCATACTGTAATAGTGTTGATGTCTCTTGGAGAACATTCTATCCTCCCAGTGCCTGTGGTTTGGGTGTAGCCTCACACCTCGTCTAACCAAAGTGAGTTTCACACAACTGGAGGTGTGCTGAGAATGAAATCCGAGCTGACGGTTCAGATCTTGAACTCAATACTGTCACAAAAGGCCCAATCGGGTTTGCTCTCAATTAGGTCCTGACCTGTTTACTGATACCTTTTCTGAGCTTGACACTGACAGATGACTTAACATGTTACCAGATTCCCAATCTCATTCTCACACTGGTCTTCTCCTCCATAGTTATCACTCCTGTTAATTAGGTGTGTGTGTGTGTGTGTGTGTGTGCGTGTGTGCGTGCGTGCGTGTCTTTGTGTGTGTGTGTATGTCTGTGTGTGTGCAGACTTGTATGCTGTAGTCACCCCAGATTTGCTAGCAGGAAACATAACACCATGCCACTGACTGCGGTGTTTGGGATACTGTGGAAAGTGACACCTGCCTGATAACAAGGCATATACTTGTCAGGCCTCTTACCTCACTTCACTCTTATGTCATCTCCAACACTCCAGCCTTTACAACTCTGAATAGTCTGCATCTAGGCATCAACATTGCTGGAAGTTAAACTGCAGTTTAAATACCTTAAAAAATGTTTGTCAAACTGTAGATACTTTTAAAAAAGTATTTCAACTACATCCAAGCTACATGGCTACAGTAAAGTCTACTCGGAGCATAGCAGCCATGGACACTCAAGTTGCTGTTTAGAGTGAGACCTGATCAACTCTGAATTTTCGCTGACATTTGGATTCCACAATACATTTTGGGACAAAAACCCTCTGCAATCATTTTCTAAACTACATGCCACAAAGTAGCCAACACCGAAAACCTGGTTTTAATGTAATGTCAAAATATAGTTCCAATGAATTCATAGAGAGTTATGTAGTCATGTAGTTGTAACTCCAACATTGATTGCAGACAATAGGAAATGACCAGAAATGTTGGTGTACACTAAAACGACTATTTCACCAGGAATGGCTTGGATGAAAAACGGGTAACTCACCCTCTCTCCACATATTTGACCTCCACGCCCCATTCTGTGATCCAGCTTGGCCCTATTAACCCCTGGGCAGTCTCTATCATGTGGCCCAAATTTACAGCTTAAGGTCAAGCAAATCTGTCTGATGCTGGGTCACATGGTGAAACATCGCTTCAGAGGTTGCTCATCATTCAAAGGTTGTTAATAAAAATTACAACTGCTACCAATTCCTGCATATGAGGAAGCTTTTGCACAAACCAAAGGCATGAGTGACAGAACTGAGCATGTTTTTACATGCAGTTTCAGTTTTCTGTTTGTTTTGCTGTCTCTCATTCCTTTCTTTTTTTCCCCTCCTCAGTTCTCCTTGAGGGCAGTATTTGTGGTGATGTGAAAAGCCACAGCCATTAAGGCCTCCATTGTTCCAGTGCAGAGTTACAGAGAGAAGACACACATTGTGACTTGCATAAACTTACAATTGTTTCTGTGTGGGGTCAAGCGGCGAGGTCCCTTTTGTTTGAACTTCCTCTGAGCTGTATAGAAGAGAGAAAAAAAGAAGTTGTTGGCTTAGTGCTAGAAACTTTCATGTGGTTTCCAATGTCAAAGGTCTCCCGAGAGCTTAGCAGTTCATTCCAGGACAAGTCAGTTGATGCAAGATGGGGGATGTTGTGATGTTTGTGTCAAAATCAGGCCAGCTATCATGTGAATAAGAAAAACAATTCTGCTGCCACTGTTATTGCTCAATGGTGACTATTTAAGACACGCATGCACACGCACGCACACACACACCCACACAATTTACTTTGGTCTGGATGCATATAAGATCAGGTGTTTGTTGTTAATATTCAAGCCAACTGCTTGTAAACCTGAAATTAACTTAAGTACTCCAGTGAACTTTACCTGGGGCATACTACCAGGTATTTCATGAACATTTGACATTGAGACATTTTTTATAGTTTTAAAAAGATTGCTTCAATGGCAGACTGTGCAAACACAATTTAGCCATAAACTCACCTTAAACATTATTGTAGCAGATGCATGACTCATTCACATGGCTGACGGATAGTTCCTTGATGTGATTTGCTAAAAGAAAGGCTGCATTTGGGAACTTTGCCCAGTGTTGGGCAGGGGAAGTCCAAGGAATAAGCACCCTAAATAGCCCCACGCTGTACAGCTTCTGAAGGCTACGGGTCTGGTCCAAGTCAGCCTATCCCAAGAGGTGTGTTTGTACGGGGCCGGGTAAGCCCAAACCAGCATGTATTCAGAGTGCCGGGGCCTCCAACCTCCCACAGACCCTGCTTGAATGTGACCATGCAAGAAAGAGCAGACAGTAGAACTGGGTGTGTGCTGCCTGTTGGTTCACAGCACATGAAGAAACTGTAAGAAAGGCTGCTTTGAAATTGGTTTGGTGTAAGGGAAAAGTGAAAGGTCAATCTCTCATCACTGCAGAGTACCGGTAAGCTAGTAAGAGAGATGGATGGCCTTAGACTGTAGGTGTGCGACGTCATGCCGTGTCTGGCTTGGTCCAAGCCCCCCGGGAGGCTGCAGAACCCAGGATCACTGTTGGACCATCCCTCATGAATTTAGCTGGAGCCAAGTGTATTTTTAACCAAACGGGGTTATGTAACGAGTACCTGTCATGTGATCTCCACGCGGAGAGGCGAGGAGAAGGAGACCTCACAAGGGGGAGGGGGGATGGGGGAGCAGAGGTAGACAGTCAAAGTATCATCCTTAGTGCCTCAGAGTACAGAAAACCTGACTTGACCTCATTTCCAACTTGACAAATGCACAGGTGTTCATACACACGGTAGTTAAATTAACAATAACAAAGTAATGTTGCTCTTCCACTACATGCAGGTTGGGATTTGGCATCGAGTTAGTGCCTGGTGAGGTGATGATAATGCTTCACTGAGCTACAATGATTAATGCATCACACTTGCTGTTATGTAAAACCAAAGCTCTGTCTGCTTTATCTCATTAGAGGAATTAATATTTTAGGGTAAAACTGTTGAGTTTATGGGTGAAACTATTGAGAAGGGATATCCCAGCAGGCTTGAAATATACCATTTATCTGATGATGCATGGTGCACTTCAATAAAACATCATTTACAATTGGTGGAGAAGTCAGCTTGTTCCTTTGACTGACTTCCACCTCGTTCACTTTACCTCTATATCATGATGGCATGAAATGCCACAAAACCTGTTTTGTTTAAAGTTGCCTTATTGGGCGGTGGAGGCCTAAAGGTTAGTGAAGCATGGCAAGTGTATAACAAAGCCTGCCTCCTCCCCAAAAAAGAAATCTTATGGCACTGAACCCCCAACTGCTCCAGTGGAGCTGATCTGTGGCCGTCGGTGGAAGACTGGTTGTACTGGGCAGTTCCCAGGCATGTGTGTAACTGAATGAGTGTGAAGCAAATCTTGCCCACGTGATCAGCATACGATTGCTGGGTACTGTAAAACTGTACATTCATGGCGATTAATAAATGTTTTTCTTAATATGCAAAGAGGATTGCGGGAGCTATGTGAAAATTTGCAGCTAAGGTGTGAAGATTCTTGGTTACATTTTCATAGATAAAAGAATAGACCTTTGATTTCCTTAATATGAATTACATACTGTTCAATAAAAAAAGGACATGATTTTTTTTTCAAGTGCTGTATAACCATGATGACGTTTCTCATCCCTGACTGACTGAACTGAATTTGCGTCTTGATGACTGTGGCACCGTAGACAAAAAAAAAGAGGCGTGGTGAAGACAAAACAATGCGCTCAACTCAACAGTGAACAATATCAGCATTGATTCAATGAAAGGGTTCACATCTCTCCCTCATACAAGCCCTCACTCCTCTTTACTTCTCTCTTTCCTCCTCAGGTACCCTGGAGCCCCATCTGTCTGCCCTGCTGTGGATGGCCATGCTGGTGTCCCTGGCTATTGTCATCATCTTGCCTCAGCCCCATGGCATCCGGGCTCTCATTGCCTCCACTATCTTGCGCCTAATCTTCTCTGTGGGCCTGGAGCCCACCCTCCTCCTGCTGGGGGCTTTCAATGTGAGTGTGTTCATGTATTCAGGTAGGCGATGATCATATTTGTGTCACAGTGTGAAAGCGGGC
>OMOT01040634.1:0-18238 GCA_900312575.1 Acanthochaenus luetkenii | reverse complement strand
CGACGTCGTGCGTTTGTTCCGTCTTTCTCGTCAGTGATTTAGGATAAACATGTTGGTCTTTCACTCCTTCCTCCACCTGCCATCGCAAGAAACTCTAAAAGCTTTAGCTGTGTTTTCTCCATAAGGTTTACTTTTATGACAGCTGTCATTTTGTAAGGGTGGACCACTTATTTGGAACAAAACCCTTCAAACATACATTATATTACGACCTATAAAATGTGGGGCAGTGCAGTAAAACCCCAAAGTAAATGTGTATATACCGAAAGGAGGATGTAGTGACTTTTACAGGTTGGACAACAAAACAGCAACATCACAATCACACAACTTTATTAAAAAACAACAGAGCAACAACAACAACAACGGTCTTTTATCACTAGAGCCCATCCACTTACAAACACTGAATCTTGGGAGGACAATTAAAATGTCAATGTTTGTACATCCTGCCCACTGGGTGGCGCTAACAAACAGTGGTCATGTTCGACATGCAGCCATACAATTAAAAGTATTTGGACCCCGTTTCCCCACCACGTCACGTGACACGAGTTTTCTTTGCCATCTAAAGAGGAAAGAATTTGGTGTTCTCTCTTATGACAGTGGTTAAAATGATTAGATCTCAAAGTAAGCGGATCCCCCATGTTTTGTATCAAGCTTTTCCATCAGAAGCTGGATCTCAGCGACACATTCGGTGGTAAAAGAAACATTCGCATCTTCAGACATGTGTTTCCGTGATCTCTTGTATCCTTGGAGGCGGCAGAGTTACTTACTATTATCATTATCAGGAGAAGGTCAATGGGAGAAGTGTTTTATGGCCCTCAACTAGACCCGACAGCTCAGCGCAGGTCGGGCTCAATTCCTCACTTCCTTTCTCTGGGTTGGTTTGTAAATATGGATCTGGGAGATTCATTCTTAAGCTATTAACAATTTGGGGCTTTAGCAAGACTCACCGAGAGTCATACTCCTTGGGTTTGGTCCAGGTCTGGACAGATGTTTCAGATTGAGCTGAAGTTCTCAGGCCAGAGTCAAGCACCAGAGGGGGACATCCTGGACCCTCTGAAAACTGCACGGGGGACCAGGACACGGAGGAAATCATGGAAACATCTGAGGACCAGCGGTTGAAGAAAACAACATTATCACAATACAGAGATTGTATGAAGGCACAGCCAAAGCAGAGTAGTCATCCCGACTTCAGTGCTTATGGTTTGTTTTTGGAATGCATATTAGGAAGAATTCTTATGAATGGGAGAACAATCACACAGGATAATAAATATTGATCATCTGAATATTTATTATCGCTGAAAATTACTAAGTGCCATGCTTTTCTTTCACGGGCAAGTCCGTGTGTTCTTCTCGATCAACTGTATTTCTGTGTGGTCCAAATTGATTCAGTACAGGAAAGGCCACTAATCAATAGAATATAGATATATAATAATTTAATCAAGCAAGTCAATTATAAACGTATAAACACAACGTGTCCAAGTCATTTTACAAGAACTGATGGCTTCAGTGAGATTATTTCAACAGCGGGACTATTGACCTCATTGTGCTTTGTTGTGAACGTCAGAGTTCATCAATTATCACAGTGCTGATAAGGACATTTTTAACATCAATCATTCTATCACAGCACTTATGGATGAGTAGTGTTCATCGCCCCGATGTTAAAGAGGGCGTATCTGTGCATCATTAGGGCACACTCTTCAAGTAATTTCAGGTATGAAGAACAAGGATTCAATACTATGCAATCATATAAATAATGAACATTTGTACATACTTGTCACAGGATGTAATTAAAAAGTATTTAAACTCCCCTCTAGGAACCATTAAAATATTTTGGATTGATTGTGAATGTGATGGCTAGAACACGGCCTGTAGCAATAACAAAAAGATCAAACTAACCAACATTTGTATAATGCTGGAATATGGCAACGGATGTCATTGTCCCGCTGAAAAATGCTAATGCTGATTTATAGTACCGTACTACAGTTGTGTCCACGAGTTAGTAGATGTCTATGAGCGGACTGCTACCGTACCAACTCCACCTCTCATTCACAAAAACTAAAAACACTTCATGGTTCTTGCATATAGAATTGTACATTTCAACTCATGAAATGTGCGCAGGCTTTACGTGAAATTACAAAAATATACAAATATGATTTCCAATATATTTTCTATTGTTAAAAAACAAAATCTAAATATATTAAATGAATTCACATTCTATATGCTTTGGATGAATAGAGGTATTTCTGAGTTTTAGGATGATGGCACAAACAACATCGGACTGGTGCTCACATGGTTTCAATCTTGAGTCTATAATCCTTTTCAATTAAGAGACCTGCTAAGCGGAGTGCTCCTTTTCTGCTGCTCAAGTCTATGTCACCTTAATTGGTTAGGCCGTACTTCGAATATAAGGACAATCACGACTCTAGCAATCTAGAGATGAATTGAAACAAGAATAATATGGTCTGGAAGAGGCAGGGCACTCAATAAAAAATGGCAATACGTATTCGACTAACATTTTTTACCAAAGTGTACTTTCACCTGCAGAACCGACATGACGGTCTTACATGTACCCTTGAAAAGGATGTACTTTTCAATACATCTGCATCTAATCTGAGACAAGGGTGTGTCACTTTTCAACATGTGCCAACACATACTGACTGAACAGCTTATTAATATATCTTGTATTGAAAAGGAACCCAATAAATGCAGGTTGTACACGTACGTATTGAAAACGTAAAAGTCGACTATCTATTGTAGAGAAGCAGAAGTTAAGTAAAGGAAACTCTTTGGAAACACGTGTAAAGCAAGACTAGTTTGGGCTTCGCAGGCTCAGCACCGTTGAACACTAGTCATGATCAAACCATAGTAAGTCACATGAACAAGCATGGCACTGGGGTCCATTATCAAGCCCTAGCACAAGAGCACAGACAAGCCACAGACCAAAAACACACACACACACACACACACAGGCACATCCCTCTTCTAACACAATGACAAGAGATGACATGGATCCAACATTGACAGAATGGTCAAGAATTCTATGAGATTCCCAAAAAAAAGACAAATGTTGATGAAGCAACTGTTGAGCACATAGTTATGCAAAGCTTCTGCACAGCAGGATCCAAATTATTAAAATTACATTTTAAAAAACGACACACTGAAATTATACATTACGCAAATCAAATCACATACTGGCACTGGCAACACGTTACCCTGAATTTGAAAAAAGACTGGTACTAACAAAAATGCTTAAAATACATGTACAAAATTACTTGAGATGACTGGAACATCTTTTTTACTTCCAAGAACATAACATTAAACATCAAGTAGTTGCCAAACAGAAATAGAGAAGATCCATCCCAAAGGTCTAAGATGGCCTTTCTGTTTGATTCATGAGCGGCGCTGTGCTTTTGTCTATCTTCATTCAGGGAAGTCGTCCCAGAAAGGACCGGATGTAAACCCATGTAGAAGCACGGGCAAGTTCAATGTTGGGGGAAAGGAGGCGGCCATTTGTGCTGTAATGCGTATAATGCTAATGAAAACCAAAGACGCATACGGAGTAAAGGAGCACTTCTAACTTTGTGCTTGAATGAACAGTGAGACTACTGTATCACATTTCATGCGATACCGACAACATTCGATAAACTGGCTATGAAATGAGGCACTTCATAACTTCATGGGGTTTTTGCCTGGGAGAAATGGGACATGTGTCAAACTGTAATGTTAGACTGGAGACAGTTATCACTGCTCTTAACATCTTCAACATGACAGAGAACACAACGAAGTGCGACATAAACCTAATTTGTGGCAGACATGTTTCTGTCTTTCAAAAACAAGATGTGAGAAATACAGCTTTGATTATTAAATAGTTTATGTAATATAATATACCATTTGCACCTCTGTTGATGACCTGCGTCTCCAAGATGCATTTAGTGGGCAACGTACTGGCCTCTGTTGTGTATAGTGAATTACACTTAGGCCCAAAAGCAAGCTCCCCTGACAGATTCAGTCTCTCCTTACAAAAACAACATGTCTTTGAAGGAATACATTTTCTTGCTAAAACCCATCTCTGGTGAGTGTTGCCACACATTCCAGGAGCCATAAGTACGCTTCAACCCGTAACCAGAGAAGCAGTAGGTGGAAAAGAAAGGTTGGTCTCTTACGTACCAATTGTGCGTTTTCACTTGTACTGAACACAGTGCTTACTTGGAGGGGGACACAAAATGACTGCTGTTAAATGGCCACATGCGAGATGTGTGGCATCAAGACAAAGCAAAATACAGGTACAGTACTCCTCAGTGAAAATGAGAAGGAAAACAGTGGATGACATCGATTTCCTTCCCAGGAAAAAGATTAGAAAATGCACGAGGAGCAACACACGCACAGCGAGCCTGCTGCTATGGCACGCCATCGTTGCCCTCGTCTGAACACGTACAGCTTTGTTTTAGTGGATTTATAGTATTTATAGATCTAAAGTAGCAGCTGGGAAGGCAAATATAAGTATTAAACAAAAGCCATGTAAAGAAACTACACAACACAGGAACCAAGTCTATCATAATAGCACATATCTCATTGTTATGCCTTCAAACAAGTTTCAGTTTCACGGGACATAATTTTCTTTTTATATGATATTCTCTTGTATATATTTTAGGCTTCCATCTTCTCTACAAAAATAACTAACACATTTGAGGTACACATCTTGTGTTTACTCTACCTGATTCTTTTGCTTTTGTCTAGCAGAATGAGTTGGATCCGTAGTCGCAGTGTGAATGAGTAACTCCCCACTCTCTCAACTTAACACAACTACTGGACACATCAGGACAGAACCAAAAGCCTTTGTGTGCGGTCAAATGTTTTCAGTGTGGCTAAAGGAGACTGACGGACGTAACGAGATTCCACCCCACACAGCTTGTATCATGATTGCATGCGTTTCCATGTCGTTGTCTCCTTTGATTGCTGCCATTTTGGCTTCCAATGCGCAATCCCAGCCTGATTTCCAGTGGGTTTCATCTGAGAAAAGGTATGGCACAGGGTGACAGTAAAGCACTAATAAATAAAAAAACTTGTTGATTCATTATCTTCACCATTCTGCAGGACTTTGGGACTACATTTTCCACTGTCCACTTAGTGATGCACTTCACATCGATGCTCCAGACACATAGGGGCTTCTTCCTGCCTCTCATGCCCCTTTAGCGGCTTCTCCCCCAGGAGGAATGAGCTGAGCTCAGGGTGGATGGTAGTTGTGAGTGTGTGTGTGTGTGCGTTATAAGTAGGAGAACAGGAGGATCACAAGGCCGTCTCCTGAACCGTGTGAGCCGTCAGTCGACATGAGGGCGGGTGAGTCCCCGTTTCCTCATCTCCTTCCTCTATTTTTGCTCTCTCACTCTCCTCTGTCTCTTTGTCTTCTGTGATCGCCTCCTCTTTGGGGTAGGCTGCTCCGTTGCTCTCCTTCTTGGCCATCTGGTAAGGCTGTGCGTTGATCGCT
Organism: Acanthochaenus luetkenii; assembly: GCA_900312575.1. Lineage (NCBI taxonomy): Eukaryota > Metazoa > Chordata > Actinopteri > Beryciformes > Stephanoberycidae > Acanthochaenus > Acanthochaenus luetkenii. Next base: position 12,756 of record OMOT01040634.1, on the reverse strand, counting down.
TTGAGCTGATGAACAAGCATTAAAAAAAGCCAATGAACCCTGAGGTTGAGGTGAACAAAGCAGGAAAACACACAGTGGCATTGGTTGTAAATATGAGATCACCTTGTGACCCAGGGGAGTGACACAGCAGAGCTTCTCTCTGTAGCGCGCAGGCAGAAAGAAGAGCAGTTTTCCCAGGACTGGGAACACTGTGCCTGGGGTCAGGTCCTTCTCCTTCATAGGACCTGCCACATGGGTGGGTGGGGTACATGGACAGGACAGACATTTACTCATTACAATTATTTGGTAGATATTTTTTGTATTTCTGCTTTGTAGGAAGTATAGTGGAGAAGGGAAGAACAATGAGGAGAGAGAGGGAGTGGACCTTATTTCCACTGCAGCCATTTTGACGTCACACTCTGGATGGGAAACTAACCTGTATTACTATATTTTGAGGACCTGTTTGAGTTCTTGATGTGTAAAATTAACTTAAGTAGCGAGTATGTGCGCGCATGAGTGTGTCTACCTGTTAGCAGGCTGACTAGCAGTCCCACCACCACAACAGTTGTTGAGTTGTGAGCGCTGTACCACATGTAGGACAACGAGTAGAGTGCCTCCACACCTGTTGGCCTGATGGAGGTACAGAGAATAAGAGAGGAAATAAAGAGGGACAGAAAGGAAGAAAGATGGAAGAAACAAAGAGAAAGAGCATTTTAAATCTAATTTTCCCACTGGTGAAGAATAAAAATGTCCATGTTATCTACTGTAAATATTTTCCCTAAGGAGAACTCTGATGTATGGCGTTACCTTGGCTTGGTTGTGGCAGAGCTGACCAACGTTGTCATGATGGCAGTAGTCATGTTGCCAAGGAGGGGTGGGGCGGTGGTGTTAAGGGTGGGACCAGACATACGCATCACAAAACTGCCGATGCCAATCCAGAAGGCCATGGCAAGGCCTGCTATCAAACCAACCACGGCACCCTGAGAGGGTAACAGAGGAAAGGGGAGATGAGATGAGACAAGCAGGAGAACAAAGGAAAAACAGAGAAGCAGAAGAGCAGCGCAGAACATAGATGAAGAACAGAAATTGTCATCATGGTGGACAAAGTAGCAGTAATAGTTTGAATAAGATCAGGCAACAATTGATTATCAAACTCCGCATTTATATAATTAAGTCAAACTCAGGAACTTGGACTCTGTTCTAACAGGAAATGTGAGAGACAAGCCTGTGAGGGCTCAGACTGTGAGTCTGGACCCGGCCTGACATGAGCCTGAGTTCATCCAGTCCAAGTTGGTTTGGCTTGAACTCGCACATGAACAGCATGTTATGAGCCTGGAACTAAACAAGACTCAACATAATGACATAATGTCATGTTTGTGATGGTGCGTCACTGCAGTGCGATGCGACTTTATGGGGAGAGGATTCACAGGAGACATTACCGTTCACATCTCTCTTATTACCGCACTGCTCAATCAAAACCCAACCTCATCAAGGCTTAGAAAAACTTAAAGGACGAGTGCCTGATCAACCCCAAACCAAACTCAGTTCAGACATAGAATCAAATCGCTAAATGAAACTATGACTCAGAAGTGACTCACTATGGAGTTGGCCCAGGGGAAGAATATTCCCAGGCAGAAGAGGCCCAGCAGAGGACCACCCACCATCCCAAAGATGCTGAAGGCTGCCTGGAAGGCAGAGAGAAAGACGGGACAGACTGTCAGTACAATGGGTAACGCTTCACTTGAGTTGTTGACTTGAGTGTATACCAATTGATTAAATCGTGGATTCTGAACAGAACAAAAACTCCTCACTTAGGACTGTCTGAAAAGTTTTTTCCCCTCGAGGAAAAAATGGCAGCCTTTTCTCATTTGGAAATTGCAGTAGTCAATATTATTCACTTAATTGTGCAGTCCTATATCACTGTCTAATTATAATGCAATCCATGTGAATAATTACCTGAAGCACAGATCCCATTAGAGAGGCGACATAGGCCATAGCCAGACACACCAGGCCATAGGCCAAAGCTGCAGAACGGACAACCAAGAGATTTAACTAAAACATCTGCTACAACTTTACTGCCAGTAAGAATAATTTATTTATAACTTGAAGAAAGCTTTGTGTGGATTTGTCGGTGGTCAACTAAATGTAGCACAAAATGTGTGCAAATTAAGTGTGTGTGTAAGTACACAGAGTAGTCTGCAAAAAGAAGTTCTGGGTCACAAGAAAATAATATCTTGTAAATGTAGGTACCCCGGGAAGTACAAAACCATTAAAACCACTGATCTTACCAAGTCCTTTGGAGAGCAGCGTAGCTTTGGCTTCGGTCATGGCTGGAAAATAAGGCTTAATCAGGTCCTCCATGGTTACTGTTGCTAGGGAGTTGAAGGCTGAAGAGATGGTGCTGTGATGGAGAGGGAAAGTGGGAAACAGGGGAGAGTGAGGTGACCGGAAACACATGGGGCGTGCTTTTGTGTCCAAAGAGCAGGAATTTATTGTATAACATGATGAAAAAAGGAAGAAAAGTCACATCGCAAGGAAATTCACGCTGTAGTGAGAGACAAAAGGGCCTTGCAGTGTGTGACATTCTGGCAGGGGATATATAAAGGGCTGAAAAAGTGTTCTATAAAATCAAGTGCAGAACAAACACATCAAATTAACGCTGCACTGAAACAGGGGTTGGTCTCGGAAAAAGTCCACACGCACACACACACACACACACACACCATTGTGCCCAACAGCTCCTTGACATTTTACTACCCAGCACTATAAATTAATCAGGTCTAGATTTTTGTGGTCACGTTACAACCAAGGTAGAGCACTCATCCTATTCTAATTCACGAGTTGTTTATATCCTCAAATTGTGACTCAGCTTCATAATTTTTCAACCTGGGACGACAAGCTTTTGGCAGGGTGGATGACCCTGTATTTTCAGGCCTTGTTTCTTGGTTGCTTACCTAAGAGCCCCACTGAAGAGACAGGCCACAAACAGCCCAGGAAGCCCAGGCAGGTCCCTGAATACATCCATCACAAAGTAGAGCACCATCTGCAGAAAAAAACTCTGCATTAGGATGGACCTACAAAGCCAGAATGGACAAGCACGCTCATACAAGAACTCCAAAGGCTTTTCACATCAGAGTTAAGGCTGCAAAACAATGGCTGAAAGTTGTGATATTCTTAAATTTATTTATGCACTTAAATGTTCAAAAAATGTGGAAGAAAAAATTACATGCTTAGGATTTGCACAATTTGAATAAAATGTCAGAGAAAATATTTCTTATCAAATATTGATATTATATTACAGCTTGTGAAAGAAGTGCGAGTTGAGCTCATTTTGCACTAATTTACCATGTGAATTATTGAAACAAAACAAACAAAAACTAAATGCAAATACAACATAAGAGGAGGAAGTTGAACAAAATCCATCACATGGGGATTTCGCAAGATATTTCATCAGATGTGTGGAAGTATTTCATTTTTGGTGCATGACCCTAAAATCGAAGTTGTGCCTACTCTTGACCGCTTGTTACAGGCATAAACATACAGAATGGTGAACTTTGTTTCCTTCTCAGACCATTATACTTGATGAATTATTGAAAGAAGCCCAGAACTTACAAATATTAATTTTTTCTCAAGATAAAGGCACTCATCACATCACACATGATTTGTATATTTAAACCCCCCCTCACACACACACACACTTCACTAATCATCTCTTGACACAGTAAAAGCACTCCAAGATGAAGAACCACTATAGTAGATTACAGTACCACTTGCCTGGTCGTTGGTTTTGACGTAGCCCTTGTCCAGAGGGCTGTCCTCTCCGTAACGAGCAAACATGACCAGACCCATCAGACAACCTAAACACAGTACGATCTGTTGGCACGGGAAAACCACGTAGCAAGACCTGGAAGGAAATGGGGGGCGGGGACAAAACGTTACAAGTGGGGGTTTTTCCCCCAAAACAAAGCCTTACAAACATGGTTAAAAACTGTTCATGAAAGACACATCAAACAACAAAAACAATATAACCAACATTATAACCCAAGAACATGGAAAGCAAAGTTTAAAAGTGTAAAAAGTATCAATATAATTTTTTTAAAGCATGGTTACAAAATAAATAAATAAGTAGCAGTAAAAACATGTCTTTTAAGGTTAGTACTGCAGTTTGATTTGTTTCTGTTCAATTCAAGGGGAGGTTTTTTTTAGAGTCCCTTGGGGTTTCTTATCTCACTTGTAAATCTCTGTATTTCCTCTTCTTTCTGTATTTTAGCATCACTTCACTTCTGTGTTTTATCACTGTACAATTTAACCTTGGCGCTCAACGCTGCATTTCTATTCTGTTACGACTTATCATGTTCAAAATAATAGCCTGTGTTTTATCAGGGAAGCATCATCTGGAGCCATGGTCCTTAAATCTATCCTGATTCTTTGTCTTTTATCAGAAACTTCATAAAAATATGATGTTATTCCAATTAAATTTCCATTTCAATTTTCCATACTTTTTCCAGAATTGTATTTCTTGACTGGATTTTAAGATTTTGGTTGATGTTCAATATGGTGTATGCTGTGAGTGGATGGGCAATGTGACTGTCGAAGAAGCCATATCACTCTATAGCAGAAAGTCTTTCTTTACAATAAAATTATAATATGTGAATTGACAGTGTACAAAAACTTGTATTTATGATTGTGTTGGGACTGTATGGCTATATTGTTTTCATACTTTCCCAAATCTAAATAACTTGTACTTTTCCTGGTTTTCCCAGACCTGCATAGAAACCCCTTTATGAGCCTAACTTGAACCCACAACACCGCAGACAAGTAACACAACTTTCCTGTCTTTCTCTGCAGTGTAAATGAACATAACAAAACAGAAACTCTGTAAAGAAGTTTTAGATTCTCAGATGCATTGAGCCTTTGCGTGACGAGCTCTCAGTGCGGGAGCCAAGGTGCTTCAGGACAATCTATATGTTCTCAGATGGGTCAGACTCTATACATCAGGTGGTTTTACATCATTAGGGTGTACCAAATTATAAGTGACCACATGTTTTCTGAGGGAAGTTCTGAGCAATGGATCATACTTACATGATAGCCTCTTTTTCTGTGCGGGAACTGAGGTATCTCTGGACCTGGGCTTGGTTGACCCCGTACAGAGCCAGCATCAGGAAGACCCCGCCCACACCCAGCGTCCAGAAAGTGTGGCGCTCCAGAGGGTCGGGGTTCAGGCTAGACAGGCAGAAAGTGAGATACAATGAGAAACATGAAGTCCACACAGGTTTGATTCCCACAACAGCCATGTGTCCTTGAGTAAGACTCTGAAGTCCTACCTTTTAATATTTTATGCATTTAACTTGTGCTCTTATCCTACTTGCAATAATTGAGCAGCTTTGTTTATGATACAGCTGCATATCATAAACAAATGTAAAATGTGTAAAGCTCTATGTTTTTGGCTACCTGCTCATTTAATAAAGTGACATTAAGTGATATGATTACAATATCAGTATGAAGATGTTATTAAATTATCCAACAGCTAATGACATTAACAGGGTTTATTACATTTTCAACCCATTTAGAGACATTGTATTACATTTCAACCAATTATTACATTATTTCTACTGTACTACGAAAATGCTGGCTACTCACTCTAGTCCGGAGATGCGGCTGCCGTTGACGGCTTTCCTCCAGACCTCTGCTATGCCCCCCGCCTGGCTGGTCCCCACCACGATGACCGCCAGTTGGCCTGCAAACATCACCACCGTCTGGAATACATCCGTCCAAATCACCGCCTTCAGGCCCCCCTGGGAGACAGGGACACACAGCAGTCCCCATGGTTTACATTTACACATTGACACTATTATCCAGAGCGACTTACAATAAATACAACAGTCTTACAATACAACAGTGGAGCAACCTTAAATTCCTAGATCACCAAACAACCAATAACAAGGCGTGCAAGGGTCACAGCCTTGGTTTACTGACAATAAAGGTAACAAATGTAAGTAGAGGGGGAAGATATGGGAATGGATGATGTGATTCAGGTAAAAGATGGTGAGATTAAGTACTTCTTTATTTCAATCACCAGTGTCTACTAAGTTAAATCCCTGAGTAATAGGGATTCAGGAAGGAGTAGTTCACATCTCGTTTCCAGAGGGCAACATCTGTGAAACCTGAGAAAACTTTTCTTAAACTCCATAAGTGTTACAAATAATCACCACTGAATCAAAACAAGGAGTTGACAAAGTGGTAGGTAGGCAGGTACAGACTTCAAAGCGTAGATTCGATCTCTTACCAGAGTAGTGTAGAGAGTGCACACCAGTCCCATGGCCAGCACTGCCCCCCACAGGTCAAAGCCAGTCACTGCAATTCAACACAGCAATCTCATTAGGGAACAATACACAAAAAAGCTCGTATAGAATCATCTTCTAGCTGAACTTAATTTCCCTGTAGGTAGAAAAACCCAGTGAAGTGTCAGTCAGACGTGTAACTGATGTTGTGAAGCTACTGCTGTATTTACCTGCGTTGAGTGCCAAGGCTGGAGCATAAAGGACTACCCCCATGTAAATGACCTGCAGAGGCAGAGACACATTACAGAACAGGAACACGAAAAAAAAGAAAGGTAGAGACTGACAGACCTAAAAGTTTGAGCCCAGCCTGATCCCAACTTTTTTAGAAAATCCAAATTTGACTAAAGCATGACATTTTGCTAGTATTAGTTTTTTTCCAACAATGTTGTTGACCAACAAACAGGCCCAAACTTAAGTAATAAATTCATGACCAGAACCGAAAATAAGCCCGGACAGGAAGAATCAAGACCCCGACACAAAGTTGTACATTACAGGGCTCGAAAATTATCTATTTTTTGTGTGCTTGGTAGCACTGGTGGTCCCAACTTCAAAAAGTTAGGAGCACCAGCAAAAATGTTGTAGCACCCACCAAAATGTAAGGAGCACCAACAATATATGTTATAGAATTTCTTTTATTGATTAAAAAAAACGACAGTTTACAAGTAACATAAAACAGTGAAAGTAGTCTTAAAAAACACATGGTAGGCCCAACAAATGCTGTACGGGTACCAGGCCTTGAGGCCAATTAGAGATCAGGCTCAGACCAGAAGTTCTTGTAAGAGCTTATGCATTAAGAAATTGATCTTGAAGTGCAGCAAAGCAGACAGACAGGACAATAGATTTAACTCACAAAAGAAAAAGAAAAGAAATGTAATGTAATTGGGCTGACACGATAACGCCGGTATCTGACAGAAATCACAGAGACTGACTTCCTTTAACTCCCAAGAGGTATAAAACTTCCCAATGAATGGTAGAGCAGGTTTATATAGGCTATACCACAGATAGCCACTATCCACAGACTCATCAATCATTTAACCAATATTTAACTAATACATACACAACCAAGCTAGAGCAGCCACAATAATATTCAACACTTCATTATATACTTAATATTCACACAAATGACAATTATTCCAATCCAGCCACTGCCTGACACTTAAATATGTGTAAAAACCATAATAGACCCAAAACACCCCTGCCATGCTGGACATGCCCAAAAACTGGCACGATGACGTCGTGTAAATACGGCCCAGAGTATCCCTTAAAGTATCTACCACAAAGAAGTCCGGTAAGCCTGGAACCTCCATTCCTGACAACCCTAATAGGAATGTTTAGATTTACTGTTAGTATTACCTATGTTACTATTTGCACGATGGTAACAGATAAGAGAGATCACACATGGGAATGTAAACTGAACTATATGGCGCCTTAATTCACATGCGGACTTCCCGCCCCGTCTGAGTAAACAATAGGTTATGTAGACTGCCTAGGATGCTAGAATAACTACTATTGTTTACTACACAACTAACAACAAACTACATGCAAGGTCACAAACTGTATTGCTGACACCCGATATAATGCATGGCATTAAAGCCCAATAGAAGAGACGTCTCACAAGGCACACACTGAGTGTACTAACTGGCGAATGTACAGGCAAAAGGACGGTCGACTGAAAAAAATAAATGAAAAAAATAAAGGTCGCACCACAACAATTCTTTGCACTCACACAAATGCTCCCGGTTATATTTCGAGGTCGCACAGATAAAATGTCGGGAGCATATGCAACCAAAATGGTCTCAATTTCGAGCCCTGCATTATCATCACATACGTATTGTTTTCAGGGGGAAATAAGAACACTAGCTCCCTGGTTAACAATCGAAGAATTCTTTGTCATGGGGGGGTCACGCCACAAAGTAGTCAGCAACAGAGGAAAATAGTACAGTATATGCGCAGGTTAATCAGTTAGATTAGATCCGCATGACCCCTGACTACAATGACAACTAAAACAATGTGGAGACATGCTATCCCCCCCAATCCCACATACACACAAACTATGAAGCACACAAAGATACCATCTGAAAGATGAAGGTCACAGTCCCGCATATGCGAACTGTCTTGTTGAAGCGCAGCTCCAGATACTGCAGAGAGGAGAGAAAGGGAAAAAAGAGGCCAGTTACAAATGCAATCTCAAAGTCAGTGTCACCTTGTTGTGGTCAACGCTGTGGACGTTTACTCTCAGGATCAAAACTGTTACTTTAGTTCTTCATTAGCCAGATTTGTAAGTAAGCACTCATCCTTCAGACACATTAAATTACTACATTAGTTCCTGTGTATTAGCAAATGACTGATTATAGTTCTTTAAGTTCAAGATAAAATCTGTCAGTCTGGCTGTAGATAAAGACCCATCACAGACGTTCAGTCTCGAGACAAGAACACTTGTTTCTCCTGGACATTAACAGATAAGAAAGTTGAGCTCTGAGGACATACTTCGGAAAGACAAAGATGGAACAAGAGAAAGAGTGTGTTGAGAGTGAGACAGCAAGAGAGAGGCAGAAAGAGAGACAGAAGAAAGAACACAGCAATAAAGAAATATATGAGGAAAAATGGAGGGTACAAATAGTGGCAAGTGGATTCTGAATTTCACCAGCCAAATTATTTTCTTGGCTGCCTAAGTGGTTAATAGAACATACTGGAGATGCATTGGCAACCTACAGTACCAAAGTGGCCACTAAAATTGACATACTTCACAGTCCAGCCACAGCTATAATTTACACTGTTTTGGCTGGTGGCTAGCATCCATTTAAAGAATATATCTTACAAACTAGACAAACACCTAAACCAGAGTTTGTCTCAATTGAGTGTCAATTTCAAACCATGGGCACTTGTCCATTACTTACCTCATAGGCGCTTGACAGCCGCAACCTGTAGAAGATTGGTATGAATATATGGGCCGGGATGAGCAGGCCCAGGAAGTAGGAGCAGCCCAGGAACCAGTACTGGGTCCCATAGGCGTACACCTCAGACGGAGCACCCAGGATGGCCACGGCCGACTGGAAAGTGGCCAGCAGGGACAGAGACACAGGCAGGCAGCTCATCGACCGGTCGGCCAGCAGGAACTCCTACGAAAAACAAAATGTCAATGTCAGAGACCGTTTCTAATAACTAAATTGTGTGTCAATTTAATCCAGTGTTTCCTTTACATTCATTTAGCTGCAGTACAACATCTACTGAAACTGGAATGGGCCCAGCAGCAAACCTGGGTTTCAGAAACAAAATTATCTCAACACCCCCACATCTACAAAAACATAACAAATCTACAGGAAACACTGATTTACTCAGGCATTATTGGAAGAAGAAAAAAAAGATTTATTCACCGATGCATCTGTCTAACCCTAATGCCTACCTGTGTTGTGCGCTGGCGGCCCCCAGAGAAGGCATAGAACAGGCCGATGCCAGTCGATGCCACCAGCAGCAGGACAAAGATGACGTAGTCCACCGTGGTGAAGTGCATCTGGACTACCTCCCCCATGACGCTTTAAGGTGGAGGATGGGGGGCGGTGGGGGGTGAAGGCCGTTGGAAGCACGACCTCTGAGGTTGATCACAATGGCAAAGGAAGCGTTTCACCAATAGGGATACTCACAGAGCTGAGTGGAGGGAGAGACGGAGGGAGAACAATGTGAGCAAATCAAGCATTTATAGAGCTTTATACAGCATTTATAGCACTTTCAAAACACAAATCCAGTATGTACCAAAGTGCTTTACAAAAAGCGGGTTACAAAATAGAAAAAAAGGAGGCAGAACATGAACACCAACAGGAAAATTAAGCTGTTAGGGAAACAAGGGAAACAAGAGCACAGTCAAAACTTAAATGAAGAAGAGCAATAGAGCATAACATGTCACACAAGGCCAAAGAATAAAATAGGTTTTTAGACGAGTTTCTAAATGTTTTGACTGATTCGGCTGATTTGTTGCTCTGGGAAGGCTATTCCACAGTCTCTGTGCGGCCAAGGCAAGAGCCCTATCGCCCATAAACAGGGACCGCCAGAAGCCCCTGATTAGAGGACCTGAGGGACCTGGTACTATTGTGTGGGGACAGCAGTTAAGAAATACACCCAGGAGCAACACCATGCCAAGCTCTGAAGAAAAACAGAGGGATTTTGAAATCAATTTAATAACAGATGGCAGCCAGTGTAAAGATGCCACAGATAACACAGAGAGATAAAGACAAATGAATGTGTGTTGCATGAAGGAGAGAGGGAAAGTGTTAAAAAGTGAGAGACAATGACAGAGTATGTGTGAGAGAATGCAAGAGTGACTTCTTCTTTATGTAGTACAAAAGGTATATCTAAAGTAAAGCAAGTCTGATTTGGATGCTGTTGAAGCAACACAGAGTTAGAATTTGCCAGTTTTTGTTGATCAGTTACTTTCACATACACTGCTTCAAGTGTGAGGATAACTGCGCACCAGGGCAGCATGACCCGTGTGCTAACAACTTGTATGTCTGTTTTTTTAATGATAAGTTTCAGATAGAAAATGTCCCATCAAACATTGTAAAATTAGAGTACGGGCTATGAAATAGCACTATACCAGTAAACCGTAAATGCCAGTACCATACCAGTCCATTTAGCTCAACAACTAGTGAAAATTTAAAAACTAAAGTGAGGGATCTATGAGATAAAGGCAAAATGAGAAAAAGACAGACACAGGCATGCATGACCTGTCAACTTTTCCTTCCACACACACACAGTCATCTGCATACTCAACAAAATACGTACTCTTACACTAACAATCACAATTAGTACAGTGCTATTTTTGCGTCCGTAATAGGGCTTCATAGAAATCTAAATCACAATATTGCCTTCTGCCATTTCTAACTTGCAAAAGACAATCTTTAAGAGGAATCAGTGTTTCAGCTTCCTAAACAAGGCATTCTGATAGATGCATCACAGATCATAACTGTTTTTTTGGGGGAAGAAAAACACCACCACAAAAAAAAGAAAGAAAAATGATATGATCTTTTTCTCATAGTACAAGTGTATGTATGTGACAAGAGAAAGCTACAAATAAATTATGCGAAAGACTTACCTACTCAGTTAAAGCTGCCGTTGGCTGGCTGGCTCACACACACAGACCACTCTGACTTACTGCTCACCGAAGGAGTGTATCTCACTCACAGGCACCAATCACAACGAGTGTGGAGGCAACAGGGAAATTCTGCAAAAGAATACACCACACGAAACACATGCATAAGAAAAGTCACCTGTCACAACATTGTTACCAAAGATTAAATACAAACACAATCTCTCCCAAAACATGCATTTCTTTTCTTTTTTAATACGAAACATTTTAAGCAAACAAAACCTAATCCTGTTATATTTGCACAGGCGATACAGAACTGTGTGCTTTTACAGTTTTCACTTACTGATATATTTTTGTTATCAGCGGTGTAGAGAGATTTTGGACTCCCCGCTGTGCTTATTTGACTCACATACCTCTCCCTAGTCAACTACACGAAACACCACCTTCTCTTTCACATTGTTTTTGCTGCACTGTCCTTATGACAAGAAAGAGCCAACAGGGAGCTCACTGCAGAGGTGAAGGGAGGGAGAGATGAGAGCAAGTGTGGAGTAGAGTTAGGAGGACAAATCAGGGAGGGGAAAGAGATGAGAAGATTTGTGCAGCAGAAGATAGTAGAAATTAGGGAAAAGTATGAGGCAGGGCTTTAAATATGTGCAAACTAGGAAAATCATTTACAAGCAGTGTGTGAGTAAAGACTACAACCTACTAGGGTTGCAAATTCTAGGGAATTTCCTTGATCGATAGTCGCCAAAGTTAATGAACGACTAATCGATCAATCGATAACGATACACCAAAAAAATGCTTATGAATATTGCTTATTAGAAAAAACAAAGCTTTATTGAAACATTTGATAAATACATCTGTTTCATGGCATAACAAACATAATTATGAATGCTGTTTTGTTTACGTATGATATTTTAATAAGGCTCTGGAAATTTCACTCGCTCTTCCGAGGCGAATCAGTGACTAACACGATCGTCTATGACATATAACGTTACAAAAAAATATGATGAGCCTTAATTAGAAACTTACATTTGCTAAGTTTTATTTTTATTTAACAATACAAGCATATTTACATGATCAGTCGTGTGCAGTCGGTTTACAGTGAGTCCAGCTGCTGAAAATACACGTCCCGGGTAGCAGAATTAGCTTCGCGCTAACTTTACCAGCCTCTAGAATATTCCTCCGTTGATTTTCCTCCAATCTGTGGGACTGATATTTAGCGGTGGTGTAATGTCCTTCAGAAAGTTGTCCACTTCTGTTTCCATGTCGGGTTTAGTAAGTTAACTGTTAGTGTTCGCCCAGTAGCATTAGCTTTAGCATCATGTCTCTCTGCCCTCAGCCCACATGGACAAG
>OMOT01040632.1:0-22403 GCA_900312575.1 Acanthochaenus luetkenii | reverse complement strand
TTTTTCTGCATATATCCATCATGCAGAGATGGGGAAAGTTTCAAACATAATCACTGCAGCATGGCTAGGGCATACTGGACTGTGAGTGTTTGTGTGCTGTGTTGTGGGCTAGGTGTTTGTTTTGCCAGTATTTCCAGGATGCCCTCATTAAGCCTCCACCGGCTCCCGCTTTCATATTGATGAATTATTGATATGCTGTGGTAGAATTTATTGGTTGACTAGAGTTGCAGTTTGGTAGCTGCCATGTTATGCTTGCACTAGGCGTGCGCGTGACTGTGTTCCTCTACGGTGTTTGTGTGATTACACAAGGATCTGAAATTCCCCCGTAGGATTAGTCTTGTAAATTAGTGTCACTCAAAAAATAAAAAAAAGATTTCAATTAAATTGTATTCTGATATCCCCAGTGGAAGAGGGAGAAAAGAAAGCTGTCATGGTGAGTTTCATGGTAATTTGCGAGATTACTATATGCTAATGTGAGAATTACAGTGAATGCTTGGCATTAATCAGCTTCTGCTGGCAATGTTGTCGTATTTGCCGCAAGGATTAGCGCAGTGTCACTCAATTTCTCCAAATTCTTTCAGGAGACAATGTTCTTCTAATATTGACACAACAAGATGACTGTCAGAGGCTTAGCTATGCATGTTGCTTTGATTGTGGTGTGTGTGTGTGCGTGTTTATGTGCATTTGAGTGAGTCATTTTCCTCATTAAAGAGGGAGAAGAGGAATTATGGTACACAAAGATTGGCACAGATCAACTCGCACAGCAATGGGCACCCACTACGGCAGCAAACATAATTCTTTCACATAGGGATGAAATATGCATGTACACAGAATAAAGACACATACACAGTTACACACATAATCACACTCCATTAATTTAGGCTATTCTTTGAGGAGCTGTAATCTTAATATCATGATTTATTCATGTGTGTACTGAAGTCGTTATAGTGCAGTACTGTAAATACATAGTGTCTCACACTGAGATCTGAGCTTCAGCTTCTGTTGTCTGTTTTTTTCTGTGAAGAACCCAGTCTACTTATTATAGTCAACAGATGGTGTTACATAAACCTACACTGCTTCCTCAGAAGCGTTTCTCTAGCTATGATTAGCTAAACTGGAAACAGAAATTGGGATTGAATGTCTGAATTAGGTTGTGGCGGTTCCTGAATGAAATAGAGATGCTTTACTTTCTTATTGCTTGTGACAAAGTAATTTTTCTAGGCATACAATTTGTTTTCATTTTGTTTCCAGAGCAGCCTGTGGATCAGTTGTTTTATTTGTTTTATTTTTTAATCTTGTAACTGGCCCAGCTAACCCTTAGGGCTTAGAAAACTAGCATGGCCCCTCAGTGCTAGCCTTAGGTAATGTGGGTTTACCATGACTTGCATCAGTTTTAGCACTTACTGCAGTGATGTCTGCTGCAGTAAACTGCTGCTCAGTGTGTCTGCGGGTCCCGAAAAAGGCTTGAAATGTCTTGAATTATACCAACTAAAGCAGTGGTCTTCAACCCTGGTCCTCAGGACCCAGAGCCCTACTGGTTTTCATTCCAGCCGGTCCTGAGGACCAGGGCTGAAGACCACTGATCTAAAGTCAAGGCCTTACAAGGTCTTGAATACAGCTAAGTCGAGCATTTTGGAGTCATTCATTCATTTCAAATCAGAAATTCTGTTTTAGAGGTTGTAAGAATGTTTCTTGGTGTACTGTTTTTCTGGTGAGAAATCAGCCCAATTAGCAGACCTACAGTACATTCTGATTGGTCTACAGTTGTTTTATTTTCCATTCCATTCCAAATGTGTTTTTTAGAAGTTTTAATTTAACTTGATGAAACTTTCAGACATCCTGGCAGCTAAATCGGTCTTCAGTGACTAAAGTGTTGACTAATGTGGCTGCACAGTTAAGGCTGAAATGATAATCCCAATGATTTTGTTAGATACATTGTGATTACGTTATTAATCATGATTAGTCTTGATGATTTGCATCTCAAGTCGGTTTTCAACTAGTGCAGGTACTCGCATTTCAATATTGTTGATATGTTGATATTGTATGATTGGTTGTGGAAATTAAAATTGCAATACACGATTAATTGTGCAGCCCCACTGTCATCTATCATCTGTTGCATACACACCTACTGTTGTTCAATTCAAGTAAGAATACACCTCTTAATAAGAAATCAATTACATTATTATTATGGCCTCTGGCAGTTCATTGTGGCAATGAAAGAGTGTCTCATAGTTGGAAACAAGTCTAGATTCTAATCTGAGATGCCATCAACATGACTACAGGCCAGTCGCTCTGACCTCACATGCCATGAAGACCTTCGAGAGACTGGATCTGCAGCACCTCAGGCCCCTGGTCTGCGGCTCCCTGGACCCCCTGCAGTTTGCGTACCAGGCCCACATCGGCGTGGAGGATGCCATCATCTACCTGCTCCACAGGGACTACTCGCACCTGGAGAGGCCAGGGGGCACTGTGAGAATCATGTTTTTTTATTTCTCCAGTGCCTTCAACACCATTCGGCGGAGAAGCTCTTGGAGATGCAGGTAGACCACAACCTCGTGGCCTGGATCACGGACTACCTCACCGGCAGACCGCAGACCGCAGCACGTCCGCCTGGAGGGCTGCCTGTCAGACGTGGTGATGAGCAACAGCGGCGCACCCCAAGGAACTGTACTGTCACCATTTCTATTTACCCTCTACACCTCGGCCTTCCGCTTCAACACCGAAACGTGCCACCTACAGAAGTTCTCGGATTATCAGCTGCATTACGGAGGACAATGAGGAGGAATAAAGAGACCTGGTAGAGAACTTTGTAGGATGATGCGACAACAACCACCTCCAGCTCAACACTGGGAAGACCAAGGAGCTGGTGGTGGACTTTCAAAGGAGCAGGAAGCCCCCAATCCCTGTCACCATCCAGGGGATAGAGGTAGAGATGGTGCACTCATACAGGTTCCTAGGAGTGCAGATCAATAACAAACTGGACTGGTCGGACAACACTGAGGCTGTACAGGAAAGAACAGAGCAGACTGTTCTTCCTGAGGAGGCTCAGGTCCTTCAATGTGTGTAACAGGATGCTGCAGATGTTCTACCAGTCTGTAATAGCCAGTGCACTCTTCTTCGCTGTGGCGTGCTGGGGAGTCTGGGGGTAGTGGCAGAGAGGAGGATGAGGGGGAAGATCAATACCATCCTGGAGAACCCCTCTCACCCTCTCCATGATGAGCTGAGGTTGATGAGGAGCAGCTTCAGCCACAGGCTCATCCTACCACGAAGGACGGAGGCTCATCCTACCACGAAGAAGGACGGAGCGCCTTAGGCGTTCCATTGTGCCTACAGCCATCGGACCTGCACTATGTTGCACATGGAGATTAGACATCTCTGGACTATATCATATGACTCAACTATCCCGCACAGGACTCAATTTAGGGATACAGTTGTACATTTGTATAATGCATTTATTTATTTAAGTGCCATTATTATTATTACCTGTTATTACCGTGTTTTTTATTTTCCCTATTGCCTTCCCCATTTCTGGCATTGTTCTGCCAATTGCTGCTGTAACACCTGAATTTCCCCTAGGGGAACAATAAAGTGCAATCTAATCTAATCTAATAGCGACGTGGTGATGTCATTGATTTTGTGGGGATTTTCCTGATTATGGACTTTTTCTGGTTCAGAACTGGTGGTGCTGTTATGGAATCAAGCTCATTTGGGTGTAAAAGCTACTGTGATAAAATACAAAAAACCTTTTTGGAGTCAATCTCAAATTAATTAATTAAATACAAACAGTGTTTCTTGGTGTGACATTAAGGTTTAGAATATTAAAGGTTTGTAGTATTGACTGATCTATTGAGACAGTAATAATAATAATAACTATATTCATATAGCTGTTTTATTAACAAATGTATGGCTGCAAATGAAAAGAAACAAAACAGTCAGCTATGATAAAGGGAAGTGTTGCTGGGTCCATTAACGCCTACAGCTCATTAAAGTCTACTCGGCAAAAGACAGAAACCATATTGAACTCCCGACAAACAAATCAACAGTACAACAGCATAATGAGCACATAAATAGTTAAGTGCTCCAAGTATAATTAAAGTTTTACGTAAGTTGAAAGTCTCCTCCATTTTTCATGTTCGCAACTATTGACTGAGCAAGATGGTGGAAATAACATGTTCCTTCTGTTTCGAGGATAGACTAGAAGATTGTTTTTCACCAAGGACCACCCTGGAAGTGGGCAGGCGAAAATAAACGTTCTCTGCTGCTGGGATCAATAAACTATCAGATCAGTTCTCAAAATGGTTCAGGCATTGTGTCCATTATAATCTGTTTTAGCTAAAAGCACCTGCAAAGTGGCACTGGTTTGTTTCTTATGCAACCACCATATTGTCCTACTGTTCTAATGCAACTGTTGGAAAACCCCCACAAAAAAACAGCACTTGCTTCTGCTCGACTCCGCTTCCCATGCTCTCTATAAGGAGGGGAAAAAACTTTAACCCAATGTTTATTTGTTTACATTTTTCTACTGAGTTTTTGTAGTGCGTTTCCCCAACACTGTGTTTCAGTTTCTCATGTGGTAAACAACAGCGAAACATGGCAGCTTATGAAGATAAAACAAGCATGTCATATGTAATGAGCTGCAACCAGCTTGCTGCTTTGGGAAGGTGTGGCTGTCACGTCACGTTTTTTTGTTTGTCTGTGGCTTCAATCAGGAAAATGAACTGACAAGACATATAACAAACTATGCTACAGAGCAATCAAACCCAGAGAAAAAAATACAGCTAAATAAGCTAATAAGCTAAAATACAGCCTAAAGACATCAAGAAAAAAATCACTAATATTCCTATAGTATTACTATAGGGATGAGGCCCTGCACATTCTGGGAATATTGATGAATTTTAGGTCTCAGCTCAGTCTGTTGCTTTAGGAGGGAAAGTTGACAGGTGATCAAATGAAATATAGATCTACCTTTGTACAAAAGTTGCCCAGGAGTTTTGAGATTATGCCAAATCTGTGGAGCTATACCTCACTCGATAAACGCACACGCACGCACTCACACACTCATGTACATGCACGCAAACAGCTTGCAGCAATAATGACAGCCATTACAACAGGTGTGTATCTGGTAAGAGGGTGCTAATGCCTTCACACACACAGACAAACACTCACACATGCACTTCTGATTACTTTTATCTGTCTATTTGTCTATACCTCTCCATACTACGTTTTCCTTCCATCTACCTCTTATTCTCTTAGTCTTTTGTCCTTTGTCCCCAACATATCTTTCTCCATCAATTTGGAGCTGGACTGTCTGTAGTCCATGTCTGTGACCCCTCATCTCATGTCTCTGTAGTAAAAGGCAATCTTATCTGGCGTTCAGCTAACGTCCATCATCCTGCCTGCTTCTGTTGTCATGTAACCCATCTGTCTCCAAACTTTGTCTCTTTGTGCTAGTGTTGTCACGATACCCGAATTTTGACTTTTATTACTTTTAAGTTGTATATCTAGCTACTACGATACCGTGACAAACAAGAAAAAACATCACACAATGTGTTACCACACTTCATTTGGACAGCTTTGTAGCAGCATTTGCACAGGGGTTTTGATCTGTTGGTTGGATGTCTTTGTTGACACTGTTAGCAAAATAGTTCTGTATTTCGTTGTGTCAACCAGTTCAGATGGACATGGACCCAGTTAAAGACATGGTGGACGGTTTGACGCGGTTGCCATATTTTCAGCTGTTTGACTCCATTGAATTTTGCGCTGACGGCTTCAGTCCACCGTCAAGAGCCAAAATGAGTCTTTCTATTCCGATCCTGCTCCTCCTTCTTCATCCCCTGTTAACTATTCCATTCCGCATGTATACGCCCTCTGGAGGTGACGTTGAAATGGAGTTTCAGTTCGTAGACAATGAATTGATCTTCGTGTCGAACAAAAACATACAATATTAGAAATAAATTTAACAAAATAAAATAAAAATGTAAATAATTTAAACATAACTCATATTACATTACATTACATTACATTACAGCATTTAGCAGACGCTTTTATCCAAAGCGACTTACAGTACATATCATCATTACATTACATTACATTATGGCATTTAGCAGATGCTTTTATCCAAAGCGACCCACACATCATCATACCGTTTGCAGAGGCAACCATGCAAGGCGCAAACCTGCTCAACGGGAGCAATTTGGGGTTAGGTGTCTTGCTCAAGGACCCTACGACAGTTTGTTGTTTTCCCCGGGAGGAGCTGAACTCGAACCTTCAACCCTGCGGTTGCTGGGCGGGAACTCTACCTCCTGAGCTACTGCCGTCCCATAGACAGACAAACAGTCATAATCACGTTCACACCTACGGACAATATAAGGCTTGCTTGAAAAGGGATAGGAAGAAGCAGAGGCTTATATAGTCCTACCCCCATTCTCAACTGTTAAACAAGATCATACTCAAGAAAATAATAGTACAATAAACATATTACTATATCTGTACATAATCTGTATATCTGTACAATCACAACGGTATTGAAGTAGTATTGAAAGTACTTTCTAGTCTAGCCTGTTACTGTGCTTTCTTCCAGACCTCTCTATCTCTTTAATCTATCTCTCGCCCAGCTCTGGTAAGGTTTGGCATGACAGTAAAGCTAGAGAATGTTGAATGAAGGCAATTTATTTATGAATAAATCTGCCTTAACAAATGGGATTGTAACAAAGTGCTTTGTAGAGAGGAATGGATGCTCTCCATGACTGTCTGCTGTGTCCATCCCTCTGGCAGACTTGAACACCGACCACCAACAGCTTCTGTCTCTTTTAAGTCAGGATGTTTCTGTCTCCCCAGCGCTCCCTCCTGTGCTGCTGCTCTCATCTCTCTCCCACAGTTATAGGCGTCAAATTTGGGGGCAATAAAACAATTTAATATTTTGCTTCTGAAACCCAGGTTCATTTCAAGATGAGTTCCTGTTGCTGTTGCAATTAAAGAATGTCTCTTAATTGGACATTTCTGTCATGATATACGGACAATTGAGCTGCAATTGTAATTGTTGTTTCTGGTGGGGAGGGCTGAGCAGTGAGGCCAGATGATGAGTTTTAATTGTATTTACATATTTCGAGCTGTGAGGGCAGTTTTCCATCAATAGTGGGGGCCACAAATGAATGTAAAGGAAACTCTGGTCTGTTGTGTTCATTCAGGTGGCAGCCATCAATCCCAACCACCCACTTGCCCAGATGCCGTTGCCGCCCTCCATGAAGAACTGCATCCAGCTGGCGGCCTGTGAGGCCAGTGAGCTCCTGCCCATGAACCCTGACCTCCCAGCTGACCTCTTCACCTCCTGCCTCACCACGCCCATCAAGATCGCCCTCCGGTGGTAAAGTTTTCTCTCAAGCCTTCCCTTCCCTTCCCTCCCCTACATCACAGCAGACACATGGACGCAGAGTCGTTCAGTCATCTGGATCAAGGACTAGTGGAGAGAAGCATTTCATTTTGCTAGGTTTCTGTGATTTATACAAGGTTCCCACTGTTTATTGAAATTCTGCAATGTTGTGGAAGTTTGAGAAATGCATTCCTGATGAGAAAGTCAATTCTCTGAAGTGATTGAATACTTGGGGTTTTTTCTAACCTGCTTTTTAACATTTAATGAGCACATTGAGCCCAAGTAGGGTTTACCAGCACAAACGAGCCACAAAGGAACTTTGTATTATATATTTGTAATCTTATTTTACGATTATGGATTGATAATCATGTAAAGACATGGATTCTCTCTCTTGGCCCATGGTGGGAACCCTGTCTATGTCACACATTTGTCAGGCCTCTTAGCAGCATGTTAGAGCATTGCTCAGACACTCTTGAGAACAAAATCATGTGCCATGTGAAGAGAACAAGTATTCCACTGAGCTCAGACCCTGTTCAATATTCAGCACTGATGAAAAATATAAACATACATCATCCACAGCGCTGCGGTGATGATAATCCCTGCAGAGGACGATGCAGTAAAATGGGTGAAAGATATGTAGGCGAGATGAGTCCATTTGGGAGACTTGGCTGATACAGTGGTCTGATGTTCGTAAATGAATGATGATGCATCATTCAGAGGACTGTACTGATGGAGCTACAAGCTAAACAGAGAGAGCAGATGTGTTGCATCAGCCAGTCAGCTGTGTTGGGCATGCTGAGTGGGGCTTGCACACCCAAGCAAAGGTGATTGCATCACCTCCGATCCTCTGTCAACACAAAACATTGACACACTATAGATATGGGGTCATTCATGTATTATCCACACATATAACTGCATATAGGGCATGCTTTTGTATCTGTGACAGGATGGCGAGCTGATTGGAGAGGTGAATTAGGCCACTGTGACAAGAGGTGACAGGCTCTCAGCTACTTATCACTCTGGCATGGGTTAAAGTGCGATGTAGTTGCACTTGAGCAAACTTTTTGCTCACCTTTTAGTTAGTACGTCTAAGAGAGGAGTGAGATTTTGCTTCCTGTGTTTTTTTTGTATTCATGTATTGTAATCTATTGAATAGAGTTGTGATTTGGTGTGTGTGTGTGTGCGCATGTTCTTGTTGGAAGATTTGCAACACGGAGTGAAATTACTTTTGTTTTACAATGGAATTTGGCCAGCAGCCAAGGTCAATCAATTTCGGCTCTTCAAGCCAGAAAGTCTGTTTCTATGTGTCTCATTCTCTCTCTCATTCTCTTTCTCTCTCTCTCTCTCTCTCTCTCTCTCTCTCTCTCTCTCTCTCTCGCTCTCGCTCTCGCTCTCTCTTTCTCTCTCGTTCTCTCTGTATAAGAAAGCATGTTACCATATCATGGTTGACTCATTCCTGCTGTATGACACATTGTTCTTTAATTAGAAATAGCTAAATCTCATAAATTGCATATATATACACATGTAAATTGTTACTGGAACATGATGGTGTCCCACAGTCTGCATTGCAACTCTTTACCGCCAATACAAGCGTCTCTTCTGTTATGTAACTTATATTTGGGCATTGCAGGTCTGGAGTTAGCACCTCATCATACATGCACTGCACTACCTACCCAGATACATTCTCTATCCGCAGTGCACAATATCCCCATGGTGCCATACGTCATTACTTACCAGCAACATTTTATATAATAGCTCCTGAATTTACTTTACACACAATTTTTGCACCATTTTAAAGAGACATAATATTAATTAAAACTTCCTCCAGGAAGTGGCCTAGAGCTAGTGGAATGTTTAGTCTCTGCCATAAATGTTTAGTTTATCATCCTCCTCTCTAAATGTACTTCCTGTAGTGACCTTCAGCTTAATGAGGTCTCCATATAATGGCATTCATATTGATATCCCTTTACTAACATCCCATTTCGAAGAACAAGATACTAAACGACAGCTGCGTAATACTGACTGAACTACAGTTCCCAGTACTCTAATACTCTGGATTTTGTTGCTTTTGGGGGATTAGTTGGGACTGATATTTTGTATTTATGACTCAGCAAGGTCAACTAATAAAAGTCCTAATTGCCAAAATATTGCCTAAGTAAGTAAAATTGTATTTATATAGCACTTTTCAAAGCATGGAGTTACAGAGTACTTCACATAAAGAATGCCTATACACATACTCAAAAACATACACACATAGCAGGTAACAACAACAGGAGATATATGAGACCTGCGCCTGGTCTTAGTCAAGAGCCTCGCAGCTGTATTCTGGACCAGTTGCAGCCATGCTATGGCTTGTTGGCTGAGACAGGAAAACAGTGCATTGCAGTAATCTATGCGTGACGTAATGAAAGCGTGAATTATTCGCTCCATGTCCTTTTCTGACAAAGACAAAGCATCTAAATACAATTTGCATTCATCAAATCTCTCTCTCTCTGTCATATTTTTATCAAAGATGTGGACCATAGATTTGTATACAACTAAGCTAGTCGCCATTTAATTGAATTTCTGGTGTTACGTGTACATCTCAAAAATTATATTAAAGTGGGCTTCAGTGACAGCAGTTTAACTCAAGGGCGAGGAGGTGGTGGTGGTGCACATTCATAATTACACACATAATACAGCTGCCATTCAGTGTCCAATTCCAGCCTGCATCTAAATCAACCTGGTCTCAAGCTCAAGAAGTGAGACCTGGACCGTTTTCAGCCTCCTCCAACCTGTTGCGTCTCTATCACCACGTGCCCTCCCTTCTCCTCCTCTTCCTCCAGTTCCTTCATTTAAAAAAAAAAGAAAGACAGAGCTGTCTTCTCCTTCAATTCATCCAGCCCCAGAATGAGAAACGGAGAGGGGATGGGGTGTGGTGAGGGTGGGGAGGTGAACTTCACTGATGTGGGGACTGATGTGTTGGCTTACCTTGGCTTTAAAACGTTAATAAAAATGCATTGAGGGACAAATGGTGTAGTTTACAGCGCGGGGGGGAAGGGAGAGAGAGACAGAGCCTGGCAGAGTGTGTGTATGTGTATCTTTCATTACTCAGCCAAGCAGAAAATCATTACTGATGTGAAGCGCCATCTCCGAGGGATTTCCCTGATGCTGCGATCGACGGGGGAGTGGAGGAGGTGTGGGTCTGAAAATGGGAGAGGGAGGGAAAGGGATGACAAACAGGGGGGTAGAGAAAAGGGAGGCAAACGAGGGATGAAGGAATAAAAGCTCAAGAGTGCCTATTCGATTGTTAAAGAGCCAAATGTGGCCGCTGGATGATGAATAGAAGGATAATGTAGGAGGAATCTGTGTCATCACTACCAGGCAGAAATGGGGGTGCAACACCTCTGTCACTTTCCCCTTTAGGGAACTGTCAGGCAACACTGCTGGAATGCAAGGCAGGCCGCGGCAGCTCCTACGCAAGTGTTTGCCTCCGTCTCTTCAATATTGCACCTCTTTACATTCCACCCCTGCCGCTTGGGTGCTGTATATGTGAGTAATCATGCATGCGCATACGCAGTCAGTATATGCATGCCGTTGAAACTTTCCACACAAACATTGTGTTCCTCTAGATACTTGCGTGGTTACCCATATGAACGCCACTAAATAGTTCCACACCAACCTTTCCACTGTGTGTGGATGCGTGCGCATTATATGTGGCATGACTTTAAACCTCCCTGTTCAGCTTCGACAGGTAAGGCGGGTGACCTCAAGTAGCTTCTCGTTACCTTCATGTACGAACTGTACATGTGCACCTTCAAGAGCGAGTACATGTTCAGTTCTTAATGGCACAGCATCAGCGAGGGCTCACGTGATCACATCTTGTGTTCCTTTTATTCAGCGGGCGCTCCCCCGACACACTCCTCATTATATTCACTGAGAGCAAACATGGCTCCTATTTCTAGCTTCTATAGGGGGAAAAAGGAAAATCAAACACTCATAATAATTATGTTCTGCCCTAACACACACACACACGTTTGAGACCAGAAGTTGAAGCCCGAATAATAATAGTAATGGTGCTTTCTCTGTTGCATGTGGCTGATGTCAATTATCACCAGCAGCTATGGGCACAGAGAATATATTTCTGGGGCCGAAGGGGGCAGGCAGACACATCGTGAGTTCTGAGCTAGTAATATGAAATTAATTCACCCACGCTACAGGACTCTAAACCCATTGGCCATAGTGGAGTGAAGGGACATAGTGAGCTTTTACAAAAAACTGAGAGAGAGGATATCGGATGTGAAACTGGAGGGAATTGTAAGAATTTCTTTGATCGACATCCACCAAGCACAATAAATCTACTATAACATTTCTTTTTTGTCCTTGTGACATTGGTGCAGAGAGATATTGACATATTGGCGGGGGTTTCACAGAACATACTGACAATTATATATTTCAAATCCATATTGTGGCTGAACGACACATCAGATAAGATGTTAGATCAACCAGCAACGCTTTGAGCACATGTCTGAGGGAGACGGTGACTCGGGAGGGCTGATTGAATCAGTAATAAGCTGTAGCAGACAGCTGGCTCTTTGGGGACCAGAGGAGACACTCTGCTCCTCCCTCTGCTCCACGTCCCACTTTGGTAGCCCTCTCCTCTCCTCTCCTCTCCTCTCCCCATGCTCTCTCTCATCCACCCATCCTATTCATTTTTTGGCCATCTTGTTCTCTGCTCCTAGTAATCCCTCAATGTTCTCTTCATATCCGTCTTCCAACCCTTCAGTGTTCCTGTCTACTTGTCCTCATTGCAGGAAACATGTTGGGGCGAGACATAATGTGGGGATGGACTGCTCAAAAGTGTTGAAAAATGCTTTCCGCATAATCTTGAGCTGTCACAAATGTCAGAATATTACAAATGAATAAAGTCCAGCCACTGGCATGGTGTCTTAAGAAAAGGAAACATGCTTTGTGAACACCCCAAAACCATCCAAGTACATTTTTCAAGATAGATTTGGGCGTCTGTACAATGGTTGGTTACCTGCCAACGTGACAAACTTACCAGCCACAGCCAAAATGTACCAGCTGGTGGCTGATGCTTCTCTTGTTCTCTGTCCACCAGTCGCTCAATGTTCTCTTGACTGAACTGTCTACCGGTCTTTCAGTGTTTTGTTGTTCTCTCTCTACCAGTCCTTCAGTCTGTTGTCATTATTATTGTCTTTTATTCTCCCCTGCTTTGCTGCCCTTATTTCCTGCCTCACCTTCGTCATCCTCTTGTAGTATTTTCATCATCGTATTTTTCCATGGCTCCTTATTGGTTTCTCATCCCTCTTCCTCTGTCTTTGTTCCCTTCTCTGCCTGTCACTCCTGGGCTCTAGACTTTACTTTTCCCACATAGTTTTATTTGGTAGGACCAGCAGATAATTTGGTTGCACCTATATTTTGGTCCAGAGACTGCTTCACACCCAGTAATTGTTTGTGAAATATGTTACCCTAACCATAACCCTTAGACTGTTTCATTAGGCTGCATCAGTTGGATAAACAGAGATAATGTGGTACAACAGGTAATGAAGTAGGCTATACCGCGACTCTGTTCACATTTGCTTGATATCAAATTTTTGATCGTCATGAAGTGAATTCTCTTTTGTTTTTAACCAAAAGGTTTATCCCATATAACAAAAGCAGAATTGGTCTTCCTTATGGACCTTTAAAACCTATTCCACAACACAACCAAACCAACTGACACGAGCTAATGGTAGGCCAAATCTTTGCAATAGTGTGATTAATAGGGATGCAAGATGGGCAATGGGCCAACTTTAAATCGGTTGTTTTACATTCGTGATCAGTGCACTTTCCTGTCTGGCAACCTGGGAAATAGTGCTCCATCTCCACAAACAAAAATAAGTTCCCCATTGCTAAGCAGTAAGCATCCTTGCTTGCTCCATTCCATTAATAATTTTGGGGTGAATAAATTAAATAAAATTAAGGCAGAGTGATATTGTTGCATATATTGCAGTTGAAAGCATCAAGGTCATGGTAATCTTTATTATCCCCAAGGGGCAATTTGTTGTGCAAGCAGCAGTGTCAACAGTCAAACACACACCAATCATCACACAAACAATGCATACAATGCATACAAAGAGCACAAAAGTACATAGTGTTATTTAAAAAGCCAGTAGCAGCAGGGACAAATGAATTCTTAAATCTATTTGTCCTGCATCTTAGAATATATTTGCGACCAGATGGAAGCAACCTGAACTCTGTGGACAGGGGGGTGACCAGGGTTAGCAAGGATTGACTGGGCCTTCTTTGTGGCTCTGCTAGGGGTGGGCGATATGACGATATTAGATCCGTCTGTCTCTATCACCATATTTGTTTCCTATATTACTGTCATTGCTTATGCTATTGTACATTCCACTGTTTGTCCCGGCACCTGTTCCCCGCTCAGCCGTCCTGGTGAGGGATCCTTCTTTGACTTGGCCCACCCAAGGTTTCTTCCATTTTTTACCTACCGTAATAAGGTTTTGGTGGAAGTTTTTCCTTGCATGCATTGAGGGTCTAAGGCTGTGGTGCCGGGTAACTTAGGCCTTGTAGAATAGTTAGGGCTATGGCTTGTTAATTGATTTGTTTGTCTTGTACTTGATTCTGTTTCTGTGTTTGTCTTTTACTATTCTGTAATTTCCTCTGATTGATCTTCAGGTAGATCTAGTTGGCTCATTTTCTGTAAAATCCTTTGAGACAGACATGCTTGTGATAAAGGGCTATATAAATAAATGAACTTGAACTTGAACTAGATCGTGAACCGTTAAAAAGTCTCCACGATCTGCATTTCCAGAGAGATCAGGAGTATCGGGCCAAAGTCAAAGTGAAACTGCACATTCTATCAGTTGCACTGACAACGCTCATACACTACATGGCATGCAACGTTGTTTTCTCAGCCAAACCTAAAATCACACTATTGGCTAGTCGCTGTTGCCCCTCCCCTAACAGACACACCAACAAACCAATAATAGCAAACCGTACATAGCGCCTTGGGTTTATTTTCCTCCCCTTTTTATTTGACAACATAGCAGCATGGCTGATACCACGGAGGATGGTTTTTTTTTTTAACTGACAGCGCAAAACAACATTATTTGCAAAGTTCGCAAAGAAAATGTTCGCACATCGGATGGCAACACAGCAAACCGTTTTAATCACCTCAAGAGAAAGTACCAGCAGGGATCTCACATGAGTGCCTCATGCACAGCCACACAGCTAGAAGCGAGTGGTAGCTGTACTAAGCCAATGGTCTATGTTCTTTTTATTTTTGGTTTTGTTTCCTTGAAGGGCAATATTTTCTTAAATGGGGGTATTCATGTGATTGCACTATTTATTAACTTCTTAGTCTTAAAAACCAACATGAAAATTGTATCTTATCATACCTGAAAGAAATAGTGATATTACATTTCTGCCATATCGCCTGCCTTTGTACAATTGGTAGAGGTCCATTCGATGATTACATTTTTTTACTTTTGTTTTTAATACCTGTAATTTTTACACATTTCAACAAGTCCTGCTAACCTATTCTTGTTTTTCAGGGTAAGTGACCCAAACCAGACAATAAAAGAGAAGGTTAAAACGGACTCAACAAAACAAGAATAAAACATTCTCATAAAAGTGGGGTCAACATTAAAATTCACGATAAAAGTGCATCAGCTCATGGAATGCCTCTTGTCCAATCACAATGCATGGTTTAATAGCTTCACAACACACACACACAACATTGCTTTGGTGTTTTTTTTCATAGGGAAGTTCTGAATAAAAATTTCAGAGATACTGGTGTGACCGGAGCAAACATTCAGCAGCACTCCTGGCAGAAAGAGTCGCAGAATGCAGCTGAGTGGCTGCAATCTGGAGCCCTGCACTCTGTCTCTCCTCTCCTCTCCTCTCCTCTCCTCTCCTCTCCACCCTGCTTGAGGGAATGTGTATTTCCCTGTACAGGGGTTGGGTAGGAACACACACTCCCTCACGCAGCCCCCTGCTATGTCTGTGTTCTGTTTACTTTGGCCCATCTGTGTGTTTCTGCGCTGCTCCAGTTTTAATTAACCATCTTTGTTTATGTCAAGGGGCTTATGGTTTCCCTTTTGCTGAAAACACAGACAAAAACAGGGACAGAAAAATGGGATCTGTGGTTCAAATAAAATTCAGACATAAATAGGGAATAATCTTGGATTGGGTGGTATAGGGGAAAACAATTTACTTTTAATTTGTATCATGAACAAGTGAACAGAGACATAAACAGCATAGCTCTGGCACATTACTCATGTAGATTTCTACAGCCTGGAACACTGTCAGCAAGTTGTTGATTGTTACGATTTTAGGACAAGTTGTACTGGTGCCGTCCTCTTTCCTCTTTGGTCCTTGTCTGTCACACACACTCAGGGCCCGTACTGTTCTTTAAAGGGACATTACGTCAAACTGGTGCCACATGGGATCTCATTATTTATGACGTAACACGTACATCTCCCTCAGTAACTACCACCGGGAGTGGTGGGCAAGTGCCTTTTGAGCAAGGCACTGAAACCCCCAACTACTCCAATAGTGCTACTCAGTGGCTAAAAGTAGATGACCGGTTGCACTGGGCAGCTCGCAAGTGTGGATACATTTAGCTGTATGAATGTGAGGCAAAGGGCAAAAAAGGAGCACGTCACTTTGACCTTGTAATTTGTTCCCAATCTAATATGCCGTCCTTTGGTTTATGGTTTCTGTAGTTGACGTTTGACTGATGTCTGCGTGCGTGCACACACACACACACGCACACACCTGCTTTCCTCCTGGTGGGTGATGACTCAGCGTGTGCTCCGGCGCTGCAGCGTGCCTCTATCCTAGCCTCTGAACGGCAACCTGCTGTGACTTACAGCTGGCTCTACCTGTCAGAGCTAACCATGCACAGTTAAACAATAACCCGCACGCCAGACTTTTTATTGCTTATTGTCTAGTCTGTGAACACTTGTTTTGCTTCCAACCTTTATCAACGCCGTTGCCCTGTCTGTCTGCTTTGTCTAGGTTTTGTATGCAGAAGAGTTCCAAGCTGGTGCCAGGGGTGACGCTAGACCTCATAGAGAAGTAAGTAGCACTCCAACTCCTTCCCTGTCTCTCTCTCTCTCTCTTTCGCACTCTTCTCTGTTGCAGGTCTCGTGCACTCTCACTCTCTTTCTCTCAAGTGCGGCAGTAGTTTGGCAGATTTAAAGCTGTACTTTTCTTCAATAACCAACCGACTGAGTACGGAACATCTTTCGCTCTTAGGCACACAGTCACAGATTGATATTTGCACTCAGTATGGATGTCATATCAAAAGTTTTTGTAGTTTCTCAGAACATTCGGGGGTGGCTCTTATTTTTTGTCCTATGTGCGGGGCTGAGTTAAATGACCAGATTTGGTTGACAAGATTTGGAATTGCGAGTAGTTTTGGGGTACACATCTTCCATTCATTTCTAATGGGAGATTACCGTTTTCCAGTTTGGTTTGTTTGTTCCGTTTTTTCATGTTTTTTTGTGCTTCAGTCACATCCTCGTAGTAGTTTTATAGTCGCATTTGTATTATGCAGCTCCCCACTCAAATGATTCATCTCACCACTGTGTTTTTGGCACACTGATTGGTTTACGGGAGATGCTACAATTACATGTGAAAACAAGGTGACATATTTGTTACTAATTGGCTGTGAGGCGGACTGCCTCGTTTGTGGGGGATGACATGACCACTGTTGCCTTGCACCTCTTCGTACAAAATTAATAGACATTATCCATTGTTTTGACATTTATCACTGCTCCCCTCTGTCTTCTTTTTCACGGCTCTTCCGTTATTTTTTCTTAACTCATTATTGATCTTTCTTACTTGCTTTCAATTCTTCTTTTGATCTTTGTTTCACACTGCTTTCCCTATTCCTTTCTCTCTACCTGCCCCTCTTTCTGCGTCTAACACCACATCTGTCTGACGTATGAATATATGCAGTAAATTCCCCAGTACTGTAGCTGCTGGCAATTGGCTCCCATGGCAGGATGGGAAACGGCAATGAGAAACAACTTTGAAGAAATAAGCTTTCCGTTTGTCTTTCACTCTTTTGAAATTCTGCCTTCTCAACCATACAAACATCACTGAGGGCTTGACAACCTTGAAGCTCTCCTCCCATGCTCACGCTCTCCACTCCATCTTCTTTCTCTTTCTTCACATCTCTCACTAGAACAAAGAGTGAGCTTCTGAGGAGGGGAAAAAAAGTCATTTATGACTCATGTGTCATCGGGAGAGTTTTTGCACCCACCAACGTCACACTAGTTTACGTCACAGATAGTGCTGGGAAAACCATTGTCAATCAAATACTACGTCTTCCCCACGGCCACATTCTGGTGACCGTAGACGTAGCAGACGAACAGAAACATCAAAGACATGACAGTTTAACAGTGTTTTTAGAGTTACTCACCCCAGAGCTCTGCAAATAGTAGGGCACCTCAAGATGAAGTTCAAAATGGTCTCTGTGTAAGACAAGGGACAAACAAACAGGTGTGACCCAAATACATTGCAAGCAGCTTCATTAATGGCTCTTGGGTGAAGTCTGTTTGCTCTAAATGCTGAAGAAACACAATTCCACTGTAGATTTGAGACCTATATATCTGCTTCCCAAAATGTATGGCCACAACTACAAATGCAAAAACTGTCTCTCTTCCCCTTCAAAGAAAAATCCCTTCATGCGGCGTAGGGTGAATCAGTCAGTGATTGTGTGTACGTGACAGATACACGGGCCTTTCTGTTACCTTTTATAAGATCTTGTGCTCTGCGCTAACATCACCATGTTAGCCGTCCACTTCAAACATTCACTCCCACTCCAGGCTTGCATACCAATAGGACAGGACCCAGTAGGGAGTCAGCGAAGTTAAGAGAGAGAGCTCTGACTGATCTTCAGTATATTACGGTAGTCTCTATGGTTTGCCAAAATTGGATTTGAGATGCTGTCACTTATGAGCAGTGTTCAAAAACCTGAGCGACTTTAAACAGCCAATATTTAAATTTAAAGTGTTAAAGGTGGACAAATTAGAGAAAATCTGGGATTTCAAAAATGTCATGTTACATCATGGGAAAATGACTTTATTTTTGAAAGATCCAATTCACCCTAATGCACCAATTAAGTGTATCTTAGGTATTGAGCCTTTTTACTCCTCAGTCTTGGAAGTTTCAGCTGGCCCGGACATGACCGTAGTATAGCTTTTCGTGCTTCACTGATGCTTCGGTTTCTGTTTCGGTTCATTGTATTTCCAAAGAGTCATCCAGAGGGCCACAAGTAAGTGTTGACTCAGCCGATGACCGTCGGAGTTAAATAACGGATAGGCTCAGAGCTCATAAAAGAAAAATGGCACTAAACTCACTTGCCATCTCACCCCTGTGCTCTGTGAAACTATACCAGCTTCCTAACTCAAGTCTAGTGTCAACAGTATACATTTGTTTCAAGGGAAGCTCCACCAAAACCAGGTATATTCAGATCTATTCAGGTGTATTCCGAAATGAGGGCATGAAACGAAACATCACAAAAGCAGCAGTTTGTGTGGCTTAAGATTGTCATTATTAAGGTTATATTGTTGTTATTAAATACATTTCTAATAAAATTATTAGCAATTATAACTTCGAAATATGTGCTTAATTCATGTAATGTTGTAGAATGTTTGTATTTTTGTTGAAAAGTATTTAGTGATGTACACTTAAAGGAAAGATCCACCCTTGAACACCCCCCAAACAGCTTAAATTACATTACATTACATTTACGGCTATTGCAACGTACATTTCTGGTGGTGTATTTTTTATATTCCTGTGGATAGCTGGCCAAACGTAGACCATGTGATGTCACGTCAAGATATTTCCAGTGCAGTTACAATGGAGTTTGGGGGCAGAACATTTTTCAGTTATTTAACGTAGGAAATCAATAAATGAAGTAGATTTGTTGTAAAATGTATTGCACCATATGTCAGCACAGTAGTATTTGGTGGAGCTCTCAAAAAAATAAAAATACAATTGAAGTGCTGTATATTAGTTTGTTTTATGAATTTGATCTTTTCTTTCTCTCTCGCTTCCTCTCTGCATCCTTCTGTCTTTCCCTCCCACATACAACCAACACACATTCTGTCTGTATCCAATCACAAAACCCATTTAGATAAGAAAGTCACGACACCAAGCCCATGTGTATTTTGGTCAGACACGTGTTCACTCACTCTCTCTTTCGCACACACACACTCATCTTTTCTTTCATCTGACATGGGACTGAGTGACACAAGTGCCATGAGTTCATCTCCCCAGTATGTGACAGTGTAGTGTGAAACCCCTCTGTGTTGAACTCACTGGGGAGTTAGGCTCCACTGTTCAAAGAATCGTACGATTATGGTGGCATCTTAACAACCATAATAGTAACATGATCAATTTATCAATCCCTGTAGCGAAGTTCTTTCTGCAAAGGAAAGCAAGGTCTGTAGCTATAGAACAGCGACCCTGTAGATGTTAGGGATTCAGTGTTTTGCTCAAGGACACTTCAGCAGGACAAATGCTTAGTCACAGACGGAGTCACAGAGTTGATCCCTGCAACAGCAGCCCGCCATGTGTACTTCAACAGCCACGTGGCCTGCCGACCTGCTCACTCATTGGGAATCTCTCTGGATAAGACCGACAGCTAAATGCCATAATTGTAATTGTAATATAAATCCACACATATATAAAACAACATAAAAGCTCACGCAAACACACACACACACATAATTTTCCTAGTACCTGGTCCATGTGCTGGTCCATGCCCGACATAAATAAATGTCGGGCGTTTATTTATTTAGATACATATATTTACATCGGAAATAAAAGGAGAATAAAATGGGTAAAAAGAAAAAAAAAGAAACCGCCATCCATCCGTTTCATCCATCTATGCAATGTCTTTTTCCCTCCTCAAATATATTACACTGGATACCGAGTGAGGATATAAGCTGCTGAGTGTTCATCCTTAGTGCTGACTAGCCAAATGTCTTTGACAGGCACACAAAGCACTCAGTAGCCGGCCCGCCCACATGATTATAGGCATTTACCTGCCAGGAATGGGGCTTCACAGTTGCTATTATTTGTCACTTAGATGTGGACATGGCAGCTGTAGGACTGGGAAAGTACCACAGCTCCCAGAGTACTGTCATGCTGTGTATGTTTAAGTAATTTGTAGGTGTGCTGTTTTGATTATTTGGTTAGTTATTATATTATTATTAGTTGCATCGCAAATGTCTTATCAGCCACAACTGGCCCCATCATGGAAATCCAGTGGAGAATAAATATATAATAACGGGCAATAAAAAATGAGATATACCTAAAAAAGGCATTAGTATAGGTCAATTCGGTAATGTTAGAAGTAAAATGTTGTGGTCTGATAAGGTAGAACTGTCTCCATGTTTAGGTCACTGTGATACAGGAGGCTGTCTTGTCTTTAATCCTAGTCTCTACTACAAAACACTTGTTTCTCTGAGATCTTTATTAGCTAGCTAACTCACCAGCAGGCTAATTCAGCAAAGTGACCAATGTTAATGTTAACATGCAACTGCTAGCCACTAACGCTACCATCTACTAGATACGTTAGCTAGTGAGCAAATCAAATGTGGTTACAAGAAGACGGTGATGGTTAGCTGACCGATTAGTATTGTTGGCTACTGTCGCTAACTAGCTGACATCATCTAAGCAAAAAATTGATCGGATGTATCATTGATGAAATGATCGGTCTCCAGTTCAAATCAGCACAGAAATTAGCCGCGTCTGTTGAATTCTGTTGAGATAGCTAAGTTGTATGTTGAGAAATGCAAGCATCTGTTAACAGCCTCTGTTGCCAAGAGCTGCGGGCCTCCAGAGTGTGTATTAAGTGACCTGAAAGCCCTCTATATGTAAATCTCACATATACATTTAGTACAAACAAAACTGTATGACAGAGTAATAATTCCAGTGTAGCACAATCTCCCTCTCCTCTCTCTTCCTTCTCTACTTGCACCTGATCTTGCTCTCTATCTTAATTCTTTACCTACAGTTGCACTTCTCTATACATGTACATACACATGAATATTCAGACTATTCTTGCACTCATTTTGTAAGTCCATCTGTATTAGAATGTAAATGTAAATGTCATCAAATGTGTTGAGATAATACTACTGAGCAGTTGTGACTTTGTGCTCTGAGTCAACTGTTGGAAATACAGTCAGTATTGCCGACACCGAGCCATCTGTGTTATGCGTTTGTGGTTTAGGATCCCTGGCAGACTCAACGACAGGCGCACTCCTCTGGGAGAGCTCAACTGGATCTTCACCGCCATCACTGACACTATCGCCTGGAATGTGCTGCCCAGAGGTGAGACTTTACACGCGCAGATGCACATTAGGGATGCAGAATTAATCTTGTTTAATCACATATCGCCATTTTATTTTCCACAATGAATCATCGTAAAAGCAGAGAACCAAACAAAGAACGAGGTCTTTGTAGTGAGTAGCTTACGGATATTGGAGCTGTAGAGAAAAGACTTCCCACACTGAAGGGCTTTTTCGGAACATGTCTAAGTGAAAAGTAAAATAACACCGGAAACACGTAGGAGAAAATGGGACCAATCACAGTTGTTTCCGGTCTTGTGTCGCCCTACACACTGTTAAATGTTTGGAGAGGTGCATGTACAGTAAGCTACAGTGGCAGGCTCTGCGGGCTATGCTGACATTTTGACGTTGAACCATAAATTAGCCTTAACTATAACCCACAGGCTCAGCTTGACACACGCTTGTATTTTTCAGTCTTTTGCATGTGGCAAACACACACACTCACAACCACACCCAAACCTTCTATTATTGCATACCTGTGTCAGTGTCTTTTGCATGCAACACACACACACACACACACACACACACACACACACACACACACACACACACTCTCTCGCATGCAGATTGCATAGCTGTGATGTACATTTGCACCAAAGTCAGGTTGCTCAGGCCTATAAAACAATGTACAGATATATATTTTCCTTTTGCTTTCCCAG